>CANTFL010000851.1:0-305822 GCA_947650285.1 Hyaloperonospora brassicae | reverse complement strand
AATGGGATCGTGACATCACGGTGACTTGGCACTCTCGAGAAGACTGATTGTGGGTGCAGCACATCGATACGCGCGTATGGCGCTCGACAAATAAGTGGACGCTACCATGGCCGACATCCCAGACAGCATCCATGTCTCTGAAGATGGTGGACAAAGAAGGGGCCTCACCGGGAATCGAACCCGGGACCTCTCGCACCCGAAGCGAGAATCATACCACTAGACCACGAGGCCACTCCGGTCATCTGCAATGCAACCGCCAACACACTCAACACAAACCTTGTACTGCAAACACAGCGCATGTTCACGCTAGTGCGATGGTGACACAACATGCATCCCGATACACTTCGGTGTCAGCGCATACCATTCATGGACGGTCTCAGCTGCGATAATGGGATCGTGACATCACGGTGACTTGGCACTCTCGAGAAGCCTGATTGTGGGTGCAGCACATCGATACGCGCGTATGGCGCTCGACAAATAAGTGGACGCTACCATGGCCGACATCCCAGACAGCATCCATGTCTCTGAAGATGGTGGACAAAGAAGGGGCCTCACCGGGAATCGAACCCGGGACCTCTCGCACCCGAAGCGAGAATCATACCACTAGACCACGAGGCCACTCCGGTCATCTGCAATGCAACCGCCAACACACTCAACACAAACCTTGTACTGCAAACACAGCGCATGTTCACGCTAGTGCGATGGTGACACAACATGCATCCCGATACACTTCGGTGTCAGCGCATACCATTCATGGACGGTCTCAGCTGCGATAATGGGATCGTGACATCACGGTGACTTGGCACTCTCGAGAAGCCTGATTGTGGGTGCAGCACATCGATACGCGCGTATGGCGCTCGACAAATAAGTGGACGCTACCATGGCCGACATCCCAGACAGCATCCATGTCTCTGAAGATGGTGGACAAAGAAGGGGCCTCACCGGGAATCGAACCCGGGACCTCTCGCACCCAAAGCGAGAATCATACCACTAGACCACGAGGCCACTCCGGTCATCTGCAATGCAACCGCCAACACACTCAACACAAACCTTGTACTGCAAACACAGCGCATGTTCACGCTAGTGCGATGGTGACACAACATGCATCCCGATACACTTCGGTGTCAGCGCATACCATTCATGGACGGTCTCAGCTGCGATAATGGGATCGTGACATCACGGTGACTTGGCACTCTCGAGAAGCCTGATTGTGGGTGCAGCACATCGATACGCGCGTATGGCGCTCGACAAATAAGTGGACGCTACCATGGCCGACATCCCAGACAGCATCCATGTCTCTGAAGATGGTGGACAAAGAAGGGGCCTCACCGGGAATCGAACCCGGGACCTCTCGCACCCGAAGCGAGAATCATACCACTAGACCACGAGGCCACTCCGGTCATCTGCAATGCAACCGCCAACACACTCAACACAAACCTTGTACTGCAAACACAGCGCATGTTCACGCTAGTGCGATGGTGACACAACATGCATCCCGATACACTTCGGTGTCAGCGCATACCATTCATGGACGGTCTCAGCTGCGATAATGGGATCGTGACATCACGGTGACTTGGCACTCTCGAGAAGCCTGATTGTGGGTGCAGCACATCGATACGCGCGTATGGCGCTCGACAAATAAGTGGACGCTACCATGGCCGACATCCCAGACAGCATCCATGTCTCTGAAGATGGTGGACAAAGAAGGGGCCTCACCGGGAATCGAACCCGGGACCTCTCGCACCCAAAGCGAGAATCATACCACTAGACCACGAGGCCACTCCGGTCATCTGCAATGCAACCGCCAACACACTCAACACAAACCTTGTACTGCAAACACAGCGCATGTTCACGCTAGTGCGATGGTGACACAACATGCATCCCGATACACTTCGGTGTCAGCGCATACCATTCATGGACGGTCTCAGCTGCGATAATGGGATCGTGACATCACGGTGACTTGGCACTCTCGAGAAGCCTGATTGTGGGTGCAGCACATCGATACGCGCGTATGGCGCTCGACAAATAAGTGGACGCTACCATGGCCGACATCCCAGACAGCATCCATGTCTCTGAAGATGGTGGACAAAGAAGGGGCCTCACCGGGAATCGAACCCGGGACCTCTCGCACCCGAAGCGAGAATCATACCACTAGACCACGAGGCCACTCCGGTCATCTGCAATGCAACCGCCAACACACTCAACACAAACCTTGTACTGCAAACACAGCGCATGTTCACGCTAGTGCGATGGTGACACAACATGCATCCCGATACACTTCGGTGTCAGCGCATACCATTCATGGACGGTCTCAGCTGCGATAATGGGATCGTGACATCACGGTGACTTGGCACTCTCGAGAAGCCTGATTGTGGGTGCAGCACATCGATACGCGCGTATGGCGCTCGACAAATAAGTGGACGCTACCATGGCCGACATCCCAGACAGCATCCATGTCTCTGAAGATGGTGGACAAAGAAGGGGCCTCACCGGGAATCGAACCCGGGACCTCTCGCACCCGAAGCGAGAATCATACCACTAGACCACGAGGCCACTCCGGTCATCTGCAATGCAACCGCCAACACACTCAACACAAACCTTGTACTGCAAACACAGCGCATGTTCACGCTAGTGCGATGGTGACACAACATGCATCCCGATACACTTCGGTGTCAGCGCATACCATTCATGGACGGTCTCAGCTGCGATAATGGGATCGTGACATCACGGTGACTTGGCACTCTCGAGAAGCCTGATTGTGGGTGCAGCACATCGATACGCGCGTATGGCGCTCGACAAATAAGTGGACGCTACCATGGCCGACATCCCAGACAGCATCCATGTCTCTGAAGATGGTGGACAAAGAAGGGGCCTCACCGGGAATCGAACCCGGGACCTCTCGCACCCGAAGCGAGAATCATACCACTAGACCACGAGGCCACTCCGGTCATCTGCAATGCAACCGCCAACACACTCAACACAAACCTTGTACTGCAAACACAGCGCATGTTCACGCTAGTGCGATGGTGACACAACATGCATCCCGATACACTTCGGTGTCAGCGCATACCATTCATGGACGGTCTCAGCTGCGATAATGGGATCGTGACATCACGGTGACTTGGCACTCTCGAGAAGCCTGATTGTGGGTGCAGCACATCGATACGCGCGTATGGCGCTCGACAAATAAGTGGACGCTACCATGGCCGACATCCCAGACAGCATCCATGTCTCTGAAGATGGTGGACAAAGAAGGGGCCTCACCGGGAATCGAACCCGGGACCTCTCGCACCCGAAGCGAGAATCATACCACTAGACCACGAGGCCACTCCGGTCATCTGCAATGCAACCGCCAACACACTCAACACAAACCTTGTACTGCAAACACAGCGCATGTTCACGCTAGTGCGATGGTGACACAACATGCATCCCGATACACTTCGGTGTCAGCGCATACCATTCATGGACGGTCTCAGCTGCGATAATGGGATCGTGACATCACGGTGACTTGGCACTCTCGAGAAGCCTGATTGTGGGTGCAGCACATCGATACGCGCGTATGGCGCTCGACAAATAAGTGGACGCTACCATGGCCGACATCCCAGACAGCATCCATGTCTCTGAAGATGGTGGACAAAGAAGGGGCCTCACCGGGAATCGAACCCGGGACCTCTCGCACCCGAAGCGAGAATCATACCACTAGACCACGAGGCCACTCCGGTCATCTGCAATGCAACCGCCAACACACTCAACACAAACCTTGTACTGCAAACACAGCGCATGTTCACGCTAGTGCGATGGTGACACAACATGCATCCCGATACACTTCGGTGTCAGCGCATACCATTCATGGACGGTCTCAGCTGCGATAATGGGATCGTGACATCACGGTGACTTGGCACTCTCGAGAAGCCTGATTGTGGGTGCAGCACATCGATACGCGCGTATGGCGCTCGACAAATAAGTGGACGCTACCATGGCCGACATCCCAGACAGCATCCATGTCTCTGAAGATGGTGGACAAAGAAGGGGCCTCACCGGGAATCGAACCCGGGACCTCTCGCACCCAAAGCGAGAATCATACCACTAGACCACGAGGCCACTCCGGTCATCTGCAATGCAACCGCCAACACACTCAACACAAACCTTGTACTGCAAACACAGCGCATGTTCACGCTAGTGCGATGGTGACACAACATGCATCCCGATACACTTCGGTGTCAGCGCATACCATTCATGGACGGTCTCAGCTGCGATAATGGGATCGTGACATCACGGTGACTTGGCACTCTCGAGAAGACTGATTGTGGGTGCAGCACATCGATACGCGCGTATGGCGCTCGACAAATAAGTGGACGCTACCATGGCCGACATCCCAGACAGCATCCATGTCTCTGAAGATGGTGGACAAAGAAGGGGCCTCACCGGGAATCGAACCCGGGACCTCTCGCACCCAAAGCGAGAATCATACCACTAGACCACGAGGCCACTCCGGTCATCTGCAATGCAACCGCCAACACACTCAACACAAACCTTGTACTGCAAACACAGCGCATGTTCACGCTAGTGCGATGGTGACACAACATGCATCCCGATACACTTCGGTGTCAGCGCATACCATTCATGGACGGTCTCAGCTGCGATAATGGGATCGTGACATCACGGTGACTTGGCACTCTCGAGAAGACTGATTGTGGGTGCAGCAGCATCGATACGCGCGTATGGCGCTCGACAAATAAGTGGACGCTACCATGGCCGACATCCCAGACAGCATCCATGTCTCTGAAGATGGTGGACAAAGAAGGGGCCTCACCGGGAATCGAACCCGGGACCTCTCGCACCCAAAGCGAGAATCATACCACTAGACCACGAGGCCACTCCGGTCATCTGCAATGCAACCGCCAACACACTCAACACAAACCTTGTACTGCAAACACAGCGCATGTTCACGCTAGTGCGATGGTGACACAACATGCATCCCGATACACTTCGGTGTCAGCGCATACCATTCATGGACGGTCTCAGCTGCGATAATGGGATCGTGACATCACGGTGACTTGGCACTCTCGAGAAGACTGATTGTGGGTGCAGCAGCATCGATACGCGCGTATGGCGCTCGACAAATAAGTGGACGCTACCATGGCCGACATCCCAGACAGCATCCATGTCTCTGAAGATGGTGGACAAAGAAGGGGCCTCACCGGGAATCGAACCCGGGACCTCTCGCACCCAAAGCGAGAATCATACCACTAGACCACGAGGCCACTCCGGTCATCTGCAATGCAACCGCCAACACACTCAACACAAACCTTGTACTGCAAACACAGCGCATGTTCACGCTAGTGCGATGGTGACACAACATGCATCCCGATACACTTCGGTGTCAGCGCATACCATTCATGGACGGTCTCAGCTGCGATAATGGGATCGTGACATCACGGTGACTTGGCACTCTCGAGAAGACTGATTGTGGGTGCAGCAGCATCGATACGCGCGTATGGCGCTCGACAAATAAGTGGACGCTACCATGGCCGACATCCCAGACAGCATCCATGTCTCTGAAGATGGTGGACAAAGAAGGGGCCTCACCGGGAATCGAACCCGGGACCTCTCGCACCCGAAGCGAGAATCATACCACTAGACCACGAGGCCACTCCGGTCATCTGCAATGCAACCGCCAACACACTCAACACAAACCTTGTACTGCAAACACAGCGCATGTTCACGCTAGTGCGATGGTGACACAACATGCATCCCGATACACTTCGGTGTCAGCGCATACCATTCATGGACGGTCTCAGCTGCGATAATGGGATCGTGACATCACGGTGACTTGGCACTCTCGAGAAGACTGATTGTGGGTGCAGCAGCATCGATACGCGCGTATGGCGCTCGACAAATAAGTGGACGCTACCATGGCCGACATCCCAGACAGCATCCATGTCTCTGAAGATGGTGGACAAAGAAGGGGCCTCACCGGGAATCGAACCCGGGACCTCTCGCACCCGAAGCGAGAATCATACCACTAGACCACGAGGCCACTCCGGTCATCTGCAATGCAACCGCCAACACACTCAACACAAACCTTGTACTGCAAACACAGCGCATGTTCACGCTAGTGCGATGGTGACACAACATGCATCCCGATACACTTCGGTGTCAGCGCATACCATTCATGGACGGTCTCAGCTGCGATAATGGGATCGTGACATCACGGTGACTTGGCACTCTCGAGAAGACTGCTTGTGGGTGCAGCAGCATCGATACGCGCGTATGGCGCTCGACAAATAAGTGGACGCTACCATGGCCGACATCCCAGACAGCATCCATATCTCTGAAGATGGTGGACAAAGAAGGGGCCTCACCGGGAATCGAACCCGGGACCTCTCGCACCCAAAGCGAGAATCATACCACTAGACCACGAGGCCACTCCGGTCATCTGCAATGCAACCGCCAACACACTCAACACAAACCTTGTACTGCAAACACAGCGCATGTTCACGCTAGTGCGATGGTGACACAACATGCATCCCGATACACTTCGGTGTCAGCGCATACCATTCATGGACGGTCTCAGCTGCGATAATGGGATCGTGACATCACGGTGACTTGGCACTCTCGAGAAGACTGCTTGTGGGTGCAGCAGCATCGATACGCGCGTATGGCGCTCGACAAATAAGTGGACGCTACCATGGCCGACATCCCAGACAGCATCCATATCTCTGAAGATGGTGGACAAAGAAGGGGCCTCACCGGGAATCGAACCCGGGACCTCTCGCACCCAAAGCGAGAATCATACCACTAGACCACGAGGCCACTCCGGTCATCTGCAATGCAACCGCCAACACACTCAACACAAACCTTGTACTGCAAACACAGCGCATGTTCACGCTAGTGCGATGGTGACACAACATGCATCCCGATACACTTCGGTGTCAGCGCATACCATTCATGGACGGTCTCAGCTGCGATAATGGGATCGTGACATCACGGTGACTTGGCACTCTCGAGAAGACTGCTTGTGGGTGAAGCAGCATCGATACGCGCGTATGGCGCTCGACAAATAAGTGGACGCTACCATGGCCGACATCCCAGACAGCATCCATATCTCTGAAGATGGTGGACAAAGAAGGGGCCTCACCGGGAATCGAACCCGGGACCTCTCGCACCCGAAGCGAGAATCATACCACTAGACCACGAGGCCACTCCGGTCATCTGCAATGCAACCGCCAACACACTCAACACAAACCTTGTACTGCAAACACAGCGCATGTTCACGCTAGTGCGATGGTGACACAACATGCATCCCGATACACTTCGGTGTCAGCGCATACCATTCATGGACGGTCTCAGCTGCGATAATGGGATCGTGACATCACGGTGACTTGGCACTCTCGAGAAGACTGATTGTGGGTGCAGCAGCATCGATACGCGCGTATGGCGCTCGACAAATAAGTGGACGCTACCATGGCCGACATCCCAGACAGCATCCATGTCTCTGAAGATGGTGGACAAAGAAGGGGCCTCACCGGGAATCGAACCCGGGACCTCTCGCACCCAAAGCGAGAATCATACCACTAGACCACGAGGCCACTCCGGTCATCTGCAATGCAACCGCCAACACACTCAACACAAACCTTGTACTGCAAACACAGCGCATGTTCACGCTAGTGCGATGGTGACACAACATGCATCCCGATACACTTCGGTGTCAGCGCATACCATTCATGGACGGTCTCAGCTGCGATAATGGGATCGTGACATCACGGTGACTTGGCACTCTCGAGAAGCCTGATTGTGGGTGCAGCACATCGATACGCGCGTATGGCGCTCGACAAATAAGTGGACGCTACCATGGCCGACATCCCAGACAGCATCCATGTCTCTGAAGATGGTGGACAAAGAAGGGGCCTCACCGGGAATCGAACCCGGGACCTCTCGCACCCGAAGCGAGAATCATACCACTAGACCACGAGGCCACTCCGGTCATCTGCAATGCAACCGCCAACACACTCAACACAAACCTTGTACTGCAAACACAGCGCATGTTCACGCTAGTGCGATGGTGACACAACATGCATCCCGATACACTTCGGTGTCAGCGCATACCATTCATGGACGGTCTCAGCTGCGATAATGGGATCGTGACATCACGGTGACTTGGCACTCTCGAGAAGCCTGATTGTGGGTGCAGCACATCGATACGCGCGTATGGCGCTCGACAAATAAGTGGACGCTACCATGGCCGACATCCCAGACAGCATCCATGTCTCTGAAGATGGTGGACAAAGAAGGGGCCTCACCGGGAATCGAACCCGGGACCTCTCGCACCCGAAGCGAGAATCATACCACTAGACCACGAGGCCACTCCGGTCATCTGCAATGCAACCGCCAACACACTCAACACAAACCTTGTACTGCAAACACAGCGCATGTTCACGCTAGTGCGATGGTGACACAACATGCATCCCGATACACTTCGGTGTCAGCGCATACCATTCATGGACGGTCTCAGCTGCGATAATGGGATCGTGACATCACGGTGACTTGGCACTCTCGAGAAGCCTGATTGTGGGTGCAGCACATCGATACGCGCGTATGGCGCTCGACAAATAAGTGGACGCTACCATGGCCGACATCCCAGACAGCATCCATGTCTCTGAAGATGGTGGACAAAGAAGGGGCCTCACCGGGAATCGAACCCGGGACCTCTCGCACCCGAAGCGAGAATCATACCACTAGACCACGAGGCCACTCCGGTCATCTGCAATGCAACCGCCAACACACTCAACACAAACCTTGTACTGCAAACACAGCGCATGTTCACGCTAGTGCGATGGTGACACAACATGCATCCCGATACACTTCGGTGTCAGCGCATACCATTCATGGACGGTCTCAGCTGCGATAATGGGATCGTGACATCACGGTGACTTGGCACTCTCGAGAAGCCTGATTGTGGGTGCAGCACATCGATACGCGCGTATGGCGCTCGACAAATAAGTGGACGCTACCATGGCCGACATCCCAGACAGCATCCATGTCTCTGAAGATGGTGGACAAAGAAGGGGCCTCACCGGGAATCGAACCCGGGACCTCTCGCACCCGAAGCGAGAATCATACCACTAGACCACGAGGCCACTCCGGTCATCTGCAATGCAACCGCCAACACACTCAACACAAACCTTGTACTGCAAACACAGCGCATGTTCACGCTAGTGCGATGGTGACACAACATGCATCCCGATACACTTCGGTGTCAGCGCATACCATTCATGGACGGTCTCAGCTGCGATAATGGGATCGTGACATCACGGTGACTTGGCACTCTCGAGAAGCCTGATTGTGGGTGCAGCACATCGATACGCGCGTATGGCGCTCGACAAATAAGTGGACGCTACCATGGCCGACATCCCAGACAGCATCCATGTCTCTGAAGATGGTGGACAAAGAAGGGGCCTCACCGGGAATCGAACCCGGGACCTCTCGCACCCGAAGCGAGAATCATACCACTAGACCACGAGGCCACTCCGGTCATCTGCAATGCAACCGCCAACACACTCAACACAAACCTTGTACTGCAAACACAGCGCATGTTCACGCTAGTGCGATGGTGACACAACATGCATCCCGATACACTTCGGTGTCAGCGCATACCATTCATGGACGGTCTCAGCTGCGATAATGGGATCGTGACATCACGGTGACTTGGCACTCTCGAGAAGACTGATTGTGGGTGCAGCACATCGATACGCGCGTATGGCGCTCGACAAATAAGTGGACGCTACCATGGCCGACATCCCAGACAGCATCCATGTCTCTGAAGATGGTGGACAAAGAAGGGGCCTCACCGGGAATCGAACCCGGGACCTCTCGCACCCGAAGCGAGAATCATACCACTAGACCACGAGGCCACTCCGGTCATCTGCAATGCAACCGCCAACACACTCAACACAAACCTTGTACTGCAAACACAGCGCATGTTCACGCTAGTGCGATGGTGACACAACATGCATCCCGATACACTTCGGTGTCAGCGCATACCATTCATGGACGGTCTCAGCTGCGATAATGGGATCGTGACATCACGGTGACTTGGCACTCTCGAGAAGACTGATTGTGGGTGCAGCAGCATCGATACGCGCGTATGGCGCTCGACAAATAAGTGGACGCTACCATGGCCGACATCCCAGACAGCATCCATGTCTCTGAAGATGGTGGACAAAGAAGGGGCCTCACCGGGAATCGAACCCGGGACCTCTCGCACCCGAAGCGAGAATCATACCACTAGACCACGAGGCCACTCCGGTCATCTGCAATGCAACCGCCAACACACTCAACACAAACCTTGTACTGCAAACACAGCGCATGTTCACGCTAGTGCGATGGTGACACAACATGCATCCCGATACACTTCGGTGTCAGCGCATACCATTCATGGACGGTCTCAGCTGCGATAATGGGATCGTGACATCACGGTGACTTGGCACTCTCGAGAAGACTGATTGTGGGTGCAGCAGCATCGATACGCGCGTATGGCGCTCGACAAATAAGTGGACGCTACCATGGCCGACATCCCAGACAGCATCCATGTCTCTGAAGATGGTGGACAAAGAAGGGGCCTCACCGGGAATCGAACCCGGGACCTCTCGCACCCGAAGCGAGAATCATACCACTAGACCACGAGGCCACTCCGGTCATCTGCAATGCAACCGCCAACACACTCAACACAAACCTTGTACTGCAAACACAGCGCATGTTCACGCTAGTGCGATGGTGACACAACATGCATCCCGATACACTTCGGTGTCAGCGCATACCATTCATGGACGGTCTCAGCTGCGATAATGGGATCGTGACATCACGGTGACTTGGCACTCTCGAGAAGACTGATTGTGGGTGCAGCAGCATCGATAAGCGCGTATGGCGCTCGACAAATAAGTGGACGCTACCATGGCCGACATCCCAGACAGCATCCATATCTCTGAAGATGGTGGACAAAGAAGGGGCCTCACCGGGAATCGAACCCGGGACCTCTCGCACCCGAAGCGAGAATCATACCACTAGACCACGAGGCCACTCCGGTCATCTGCAATGCAACCGCCAACACACTCAACACAAACCTTGTACTGCAAACACAGCGCATGTTCACGCTAGTGCGATGGTGACACAACATGCATCCCGATACACTTCGGTGTCAGCGCATACCATTCATGGACGGTCTCAGCTGCGATAATGGGATCGTGACATCACGGTGACTTGGCACTCTCGAGAAGACTGCTTGTGGGTGAAGCAGCATCGGTACACGCGTATGGCGCTCGACAAATGAGTGGACGCTACCATGGCCGACATCCCAGACAGCATCCATATCTCTGAAGATGGTGGACAAAGAAGGGGCCTCACCGGGAATCGAACCCGGGACCTCTCGCACCCAAAGCGAGAATCATACCACTAGACCACGAGGCCACTCCGGTCATCTGCAATGCAACCGCCAACACACTCAACACAAACCATGTACTGCAAACACAGCGCATGTTCACGCTAGTGCGATGGTGACACAACATGCATCCCGATACACTTCGGTGTCAGCGCATACCATTCATGGACGGTCTCAGCTGCGATAATGGGATCGTGAGATTACGGTGACTTGGCACTCTCGAGAAGACTGCTTGTGGGTGAAGCAGCATCGGTAAGCGCGTATGGCGCTCGACAAATGAGTGGACGCTACCATGGCCGACATCCCAGACAGCATCCATATCTCTGAAGATGGTGGACAAAGAAGGGGCCTCACCGGGAATCGAACCCGGGACCTCTCGCACCCGAAGCGAGAATCATACCACTAGACCACGAGGCCACTCCGGTCATCTGCAATGTAACCGCCAACACACTCAACACAAACCATGTACTGCAAACACAGCGCATGTTCACGCTAGTGCGATGGTGACACAACATGCATCCCGATACACTTCGGTGTCAGCGCATACCATTCATGGACGGTCTCAGCTGCGATAATGGTATCGTGAGATTACGGTGACTTGGCACTCTCGAGAAGACTGCTTGTGGGTGAAGCAGCATCGGTAAGCGTATGGCGCTCGACAAATGAGTGGACGCTACCATGGCCGACATCCCAGACAGCATCCATATCTCTGAAGATGGTGGACAAAGAAGGGGCCTCACCGGGAATCGAACCCGGGACCTCTCGCACCCAAAGCGAGAATCATACCACTAGACCACGAGGCCACTCCGGTCATCTGCAATGTAACCGCCAACACACTCAACACGAACCATGTACTGCAAACACAGCGCATGTTCACGCTAGTGCGATGGTGACACAACATGCATCCCGATACACTTCGGTGTCAGCGCATACCATTCATGGACGGTCTCAGCTGCGATAATGGTATCGTGAGATTACGGTGACTTGGCACTCTCGAGAAGACTGCTTGTGGGTGAAGCAGCATCGGTAAGCGTATGGCGCTCGACAAATGAGTGGACGCTACCATGGCCGACATCCCAGACAGCATCCATATCTCTGAAGATGGTGGACAAAGAAGGGGCCTCACCGGGAATCGAACCCGGGACCTCTCGCACCCAAAGCGAGAATCATACCACTAGACCACGAGGCCACTCCGGTCATCTGCAATGTAACCGCCAACACACTCAACACGAACCATGTACTGCAAACACAGCGCATGTTCACGCTAGTGCGATGGTGACACAACATGCATCCCGATACACTTCGGTGTCAGCGCATACCATTCATGGACGGTCTCAGCTGCGATAATGGTATCGTGAGATTACGGTGACTTGGCACTCTCGAGAAGACTGCTTGTGGGTGAAGCAGCATCGGTAAGCGTATGGCGCTCGACAAATGAGTGGACGCTACCATGGCCGACATCCCAGACAGCATCCATATCTCTGAAGATGGTGGACAAAGAAGGGGCCTCACCGGGAATCGAACCCGGGACCTCTCGCACCCAAAGCGAGAATCATACCACTAGACCACGAGGCCACTCCGGTCATCTGCAATGTAACCGCCAACACACTCAACACGAACCATGTACTGCAAACACAGCGCATGTTCACGCTAGTGCGATGGTGACACAACATGCATCCCGATACACTTCGGTGTCAGCGCATACCATTCATGGACGGTCTCAGCTGCGATAATGGTATCGTGAGATTACGGTGACTTGGCACTCTCGAGAAGACTGCTTGTGGGTGAAGCAGCATCGGTAAGCGTATGGCGCTCGACAAATGAATGGACGCTACCATGGCCGACATCCCAGACAGCATCCATATCTCTGAAGATGGTGGACAAAGAAGGGGCCTCACCGGGAATCGAACCCGGGACCTCTCGCACCCGAAGCGAGAATCATACCACTAGACCACGAGGCCACTCCGGTCATCTGCAATGTAACCGCCAACACACTCAACACGAACCATGTACTGCAAACACAGCGCATGTTCACGCTAGTGCGATGGTGACACAACATGCATCCCGATACACTTCGGTGTCAGCGCATACCATTCATGGACGGTCTCAGCTGCGATAATGGTATCGTGAGATTACGGTGACTTGGCACTCTCGAGAAGACTGCTTGTGGGTGAAGCAGCATCGGTAAGCGTATGGCGCTCGGACAAATGAATGGACGCTACAATGGCCGACATCCCAGACAGCATCCATATCTCTGAAGATGGTGGACAAAGAAGGGGCCTCACCGGGAATCGAACCCGGGACCTCTCGCACCCGAAGCGAGAATCATACCACTAGACCACGAGGCCACTCCGGTCATCTGCAATGTAACCGCCAACACACTCAACACGAACCATGTACTGCAAACACAGCGCATGTTCACGCTAGTGCGATGGTGACACAACATGCATCCCGATACACTTCGGTGTCAGCGCATACCATTCATGGACGGTCTCAGCTGCGATAATGGTATCGTGAGATTACGGTGACTTGGCACTCTCGAGAAGACTGCTTGTGGGTGAAGCAGCATCGGTAAGCGTATGGCGCTCGACAAATGAGTGGACGCTACCATGGCCGACATCCCAGACAGCATCCATATCTCTGAAGATGGTGGACAAAGAAGGGGCCTCACCGGGAATCGAACCCGGGACCTCTCGCACCCGAAGCGAGAATCATACCACTAGACCACGAGGCCACTCCGGTCATCTGCAATGTAACCGCCAACACACTCAACACGAACCATGTACTGCAAACACAGCGCATGTTCACGCTAGTGCGATGGTGACACAACATGCATCCCGATACACTTCGGTGTCAGCGCATACCATTCATGGACGGTCTCAGCTGCGATAATGGTATCGTGAGATTACGGTGACTTGGCACTCTCGAGAAGACTGCTTGTGGGTGAAGCAGCATCGGTAAGCGTATGGCGCTCGACAAATGAGTGGACGCTACCATGGCCGACATCCCAGACAGCATCCATATCTCTGAAGATGGTGGACAAAGAAGGGGCCTCACCGGGAATCGAACCCGGGACCTCTCGCACCCGAAGCGAGAATCATACCACTAGACCACGAGGCCACTCCGGTCATCTGCAATGTAACCGCCAACACACTCAACACGAACCATGTACTGCAAACACAGCGCATGTTCACGCTAGTGCGATGGTGACACAACATGCATCCCGATACACTTCGGTGTCAGCGCATACCATTCATGGACGGTCTCAGCTGCGATAATGGTATCGTGAGATTACGGTGACTTGGCACTCTCGAGAAGACTGCTTGTGGGTGAAGCAGCATCGGTAAGCGTATGGCGCTCGACAAATGAGTGGACGCTACCATGGCCGACATCCCAGACAGCATCCATATCTCTGAAGATGGTGGACAAAGAAGGGGCCTCACCGGGAATCGAACCCGGGACCTCTCGCACCCAAAGCGAGAATCATACCACTAGACCACGAGGCCACTCCGGTCATCTGCAATGTAACCGCCAACACACTCAACACGAACCATGTACTGCAAACACAGCGCATGTTCACGCTAGTGCGATGGTGACACAACATGCATCCCGATACACTTCGGTGTCAGCGCATACCATTCATGGACGGTCTCAGCTGCGATAATGGTATCGTGAGATTACGGTGACTTGGCACTCTCGAGAAGACTGCTTGTGGGTGAAGCAGCATCGGTAAGCGTATGGCGCTCGGACAAATGAATGGACGCTACAATGGCCGACATCCCAGACAGCATCCATATCTCTGAAGATGGTGGACAAAGAAGGGGCCTCACCGGGAATCGAACCCGGGACCTCTCGCACCCAAAGCGAGAATCATACCACTAGACCACGAGGCCACTCCGGTCTTCTGCAATGTAACCGCCAACACACTCAACACGAACCATGTACTGCAAACACAGCGCATGTTCAACCTAGTGCGATGGTGACACAACATGCATCCCGATACACTTCGGTGTCAGCGCATACCATTCATGGACGGTCTCAGCTGCGATAATGGTATCGTGAGATTACGGTGACTTGGCACTCTCGAGAAGACTGCTTGTGGGTGAAGCAGCATCGGTAAGCGTATGGCGCTCGACAAATGAGTGGACGCTACCATGGCCGACTTCCCAGACAGCATCCATATCTCTGAAGATGGTGGACAAAGAAGGGGCCTCACCGGGAATCGAACCCGGGACCTCTCGCACCCGAAGCGAGAATCATACCACTAGACCACGAGGCCACTCCGGTCATCTGCAATGTAACCGCCAACACACTCAACACGAACCATGTACTGCAAACACAGCGCATGATCACGCTAGTGCGATAGTGACACAACATGCATCCCGATACACTTCGGTGTCAGCGCATACCATTCATGGACGGTCTCAGCTGCGATAATGGTATCGTGAGATTACGGTGACTTGGCACTCTCGAGAAGACTGCTTGTGGGTGAAGCAGCATCGGTAAGCGTATGGCGCTCGACAAATGAGTGGACGCTACCATGGCCGACATCCCAGACAGCATCCATATCTCTGAAGATGGTGGACAAAGAAGGGGCCTCACCGGGAATCGAACCCGGGACCTCTCGCACCCGAAGCGAGAATCATACCACTAGACCACGAGGCCACTCCGGTCATCTGCAATGTAACCGCCAACACACTCAACACGAACCATGTACTGCAAACACAGCGCATGTTCACGCTAGTGCGATGGTGACACAACATGCATCCCGATACACTTCGGTGTCAGCGCATACCATTCATGGACGGTCTCAGCTGCGATAATGGTATCGTGAGATTACGGTGACTTGGCACTCTCGAGAAGACTGCTTGTGGGTGAAGCAGCATCGGTAAGCGTATGGCGCTCGACAAATGAATGGACGCTACAATGGCCGACATCCCAGACAGCATCCATATCTCTGAAGATGGTGGACAAAGAAGGGGCCTCACCGGGAATCGAACCCGGGACCTCTCGCACCCAAAGCGAGAATCATACCACTAGACCACGAGGCCACTCCGGTCTTCTGCAATGTAACCGCCAACACACTCAACACGAACCATGTACTGCAAACACAGCGCATGTTCACGCTAGTGCGATGGTGACACAACATGCATCCCGATACACTTCGGTGTCAGCGCATACCATTCATGGACGGTCTCAGCTGCGATAATGGTATCGTGAGATTACGGTGACTTGGCACTCTCGAGAAGACTGCTTGTGGGTGAAGCAGCATCGGTAAGCGTATGGCGCTCGACAAATGAGTGGACGCTACCATGGCCGACATCCCAGACAGCATCCATATCTCTGAAGATGGTGGACAAAGAAGGGGCCTCACCGGGAATCGAACCCGGGACCTCTCGCACCCAAAGCGAGAATCATACCACTAGACCACGAGGCCACTCCGGTCATCTGCAATGTAACCGCCAACACACTCAACACGAACCATGTACTGCAAACACAGCGCATGTTCACGCTAGTGCGATGGTGACACAACATGCATCCCGATACACTTCGGTGTCAGCGCATACCATTCATGGACGGTCTCAGCTGCGATAATGGTATCGTGAGATTACGGTGACTTGGCACTCTCGAGAAGACTGCTTGTGGGTGAAGCAGCATCGGTAAGCGTATGGCGCTCGACAAATGAATGGACGCTACAATGGCCGACATCCCAGACAGCATCCATATCTCTGAAGATGGTGGACAAAGAAGGGGCCTCACCGGGAATCGAACCCGGGACCTCTCGCACCCGAAGCGAGAATCATACCACTAGACCACGAGGCCACTCCGGTCATCTGCAATGTAACCGCCAACACACTCAACACGAACCATGTACTGCAAACACAGCGCATGTTCACGCTAGTGCGATGGTGACACAACATGCATCCCGATACACTTCGGTGTCAGCGCATACCATTCATGGACGGTCTCAGCTGCGATAATGGTATCGTGAGATTACGGTGACTTGGCACTCTCGAGAAGACTGCTTGTGGGTGAAGCAGCATCGGTAAGCGTATGGCGCTCGACAAATGAGTGGACGCTACCATGGCCGACATCCCAGACAGCATCCATATCTCTGAAGATGGTGGACAAAGAAGGGGCCTCACCGGGAATCGAACCCGGGACCTCTCGCACCCAAAGCGAGAATCATACCACTAGACCACGAGGCCACTCCGGTCTTCTGCAATGTAACCGCCAACACACTCAACACGAACCATGTACTGCAAACACAGCGCATGTTCACGCTAGTGCGATGGTGACACAACATGCATCCCGATACACTTCGGTGTCAGCGCATACCATTCATGGACGGTCTCAGCTGCGATAATGGTATCGTGAGATTACGGTGACTTGGCACTCTCGAGAAGACTGCTTGTGGGTGAAGCAGCATCGGTAAGCGTATGGCGCTCGGACAAATGAATGGACGCTACCATGGCCGACATCCCAGACAGCATCCATATCTCTGAAGATGGTGGACAAAGAAGGGGCCTCACCGGGAATCGAACCCGGGACCTCTCGCACCCAAAGCGAGAATCATACCACTAGACCACGAGGCCACTCCGGTCTTCTGCAATGTAACCGCCAACACACTCAACACGAACCATGTACTGCAAACACAGCGCATGTTCACGCTAGTGCGATGGTGACACAACATGCATCCCGATACACTTCGGTGTCAGCGCATACCATTCATGGACGGTCTCAGCTGCGATAATGGTATCGTGAGATTACGGTGACTTGGCACTCTCGAGAAGACTGCTTGTGGGTGAAGCAGCATCGGTAAGCGTATGGCGCTCGACAAATGAGTGGACGCTACCATGGCCGACATCCCAGACAGCATCCATATCTCTGAAGATGGTGGACAAAGAAGGGGCCTCACCGGGAATCGAACCCGGGACCTCTCGCACCCGAAGCGAGAATCATACCACTAGACCACGAGGCCACTCCGGTCATCTGCAATGTAACCGCCAACACACTCAACACGAACCATGTACTGCAAACACAGCGCATGTTCACGCTAGTGCGATGGTGACACAACATGCATCCCGATACACTTCGGTGTCAGCGCATACCATTCATGGACGGTCTCAGCTGCGATAATGGTATCGTGAGATTACGGTGACTTGGCACTCTCGAGAAGACTGCTTGTGGGTGAAGCAGCATCGGTAAGCGTATGGCGCTCGACAAATGAGTGGACGCTACCATGGCCGACATCCCAGACAGCATCCATATCTCTGAAGATGGTGGACAAAGAAGGGGCCTCACCGGGAATCGAACCCGGGACCTCTCGCACCCAAAGCGAGAATCATACCACTAGACCACGAGGCCACTCCGGTCTTCTGCAATGTAACCGCCAACACACTCAACACGAACCATGTACTGCAAACACAGCGCATGTTCACGCTAGTGCGATGGTGACACAACATGCATCCCGATACACTTCGGTGTCAGCGCATACCATTCATGGACGGTCTCAGCTGAGATAATGGTATCGTGAGATTACGGTGACTTGGCACTCTCGAGAAGACTGCTTGTGGGTGAAGCAGCATCGGTAAGCGTATGGCGCTGGGACAAATGAATGGACGCTACCATGGCCGACTTCCCAGACAGCATCCATATCTCTGAAGATGGTGGACAAAGAAGGGGCCTCACCGGGAATCGAACCCGGGACCTCTCGCACCCAAAGCGAGAATCATACCACTAGACCACGAGGCCACTCCGGTCTTCTGCAATGTAACCGCCAACACACTCAACACGAACCATGTACTGCAAACACAGCGCATGTTCACGATAGTGCGATGGTGACACAACATGCATCCCCATACACTTCGGTGTCAGCGCATACCATTCATGGACGGTCTCAGCTGAGATAATGGTATCGTGAGATTACGGTGACTTGGCACTCTCGAGAAGACTGCTTGTGGGTGAAGCAGCATCGGTAAGCGTATGGCGCTCGACAAATGAGTGGACGCTACCATGGCCGACATCCCAGACAGCATCCATATCTCTGAAGATGGTGGACAAAGAAGGGGCCTCACCGGGAATCGAACCCGGGACCTCTCGCACCCGAAGCGAGAATCATACCACTAGACCACGAGGCCACTCCGGTCATCTGCAATGTAACCTCCAACACACTCAACACGAACCATGTACTGCAAACACAGCGCATGTTCACGATAGTGCGATGGTGACACAACATGCATCCCGATACACTTCGGTGTCAGCGCATGCCATTCATGGACGGTCTCAGCTGAGATAATGGTATCGTGAGATTACGGTGACTTGGCACTCTCGAGAAGACTGCTTGTGGGTGAAGCAGCATCGGTAAGCGTATGGCGCTCGACAAATGAGTGGACGCTACCATGGCCGACATCCCAGACAGCATCCATATCTCGAAAGATGATGGACAACGAAAGGGCTTCACCGGAAATCGAACTAGGGACCGCTGCATAGTTGGCATAAACCTGGCCTTATATCGGAATCAATTTCTATAATCTAAATAAACTAAACTACTTTATTGTAGGAAATCAAAAAAGATTATAGGTTTTCCTAACGTGTTTTTTTTGCGCGCCATGCGCTGTGTCAATGTGTCGAGATTTTATTGCTGTTTCGTCTGAAAGGTGCCTTCAAGAGAGAGGTGTTTTAATCACGTACGGTTTGGATTCATTTATCCTTTTTAAATGAAAAATCGGATTAGACCGACGAAGTGTTTGCAAACGCAGTCGCGAGGTCCCCACACAGCGCACGCAAACAAAAGAATGGACCGCCTGGCGAGATGACCCATGCATTGTCGAAAAACGTGTTCACGTCGTGCTTGTCGATGACGGTGCGCAACCCTTCGTCTTCTTCATGCGTTGTGCGAAGGATCCTGTCGTCCGACTCGATATCTTCAATCCACTCCTCCGTCCATGTTTTCGCAAGATGCTCACTGTGCGTCGCGAGAACGTCTTTAGCGAGCTTTCGCGGCGACAGCTTGAGCAGCTGTGCATGCAAGATCGGCGGTGCATCTTGAGCGCGAGGTAGACTGCTGGCTTCGCGCTCTGGTCGAACGCTCTGCAGGCCGATCAACAGATTTACTGCGTGGGTAGCAACCTCGCGCACGACGTCTGGCTACTCTTTGTCGCTCAGCGCTGCCAATAGCTGAGTTGGCCACGAGCGCTGGTCCTCGATTTGAGCGACAATGTCCGCATAGGCGATACTAATGCCACCGTCAACAAAATAGCCATCCATCGGCCAATAGGTCGAGTCAATGCTGAGTATCGCGACAAGCGATCTAATCAAATTGAAAATGTGCTTGTCCTGCTGCGCTACTAGGAGCGCCTTGATATGCAGTTTTACAATTATCTCGTTGACACTGCTAATGACAGTAGACGCAGCTTAATTCATGATCCGCCAGAACGGCGACGGTGGGACGATTTTTTAATAATCATCCGCATAGTTGAACAGCCTTCGCCGGTGTGTGATGAAAAATCTCAGCAAGATTTTATACTGGACTTAGCAAGTAGTCAGCTTCGGGAACTTAACATTCATATTGGTGATTTAGCTGTTCTGAGCATGCGGGAAGTCGCTGAACGCGCTCGTTTTGGCTGACGAGTGCTTCAATTCCAAATCAATTTAGTGAGGTGCGCACCAAATGCGAAGGAAAAGATGCTCAGCTACAGCGAGCAATTGAGTGACCAAGCCGGCATGGCGGCCAGGCATTGCGTTCTCGCTGTCCGAAGCGACGCAAAGCAATTTGCCACGCTACGACCCGTTCAACGCGTCCATAAACTTGCAGACCGTATGAAACATGGTCTGCAATGTATGCCTGCCGAAAAATGGGATGGCGATGAGGTGCAAGTTGACCAGTACGCCGCGGTAGCAGAATCGTAAACCCTTGTCAAAAAACTACTGGCCACGATGCGTTATGCCATCATACCCCAACAAAAAATGCCCATACGGACGCGTCACCAATGAAGTCCGCAATTCGTTACAAGTTTGACGCGACAAGGGCAAGAGTAAACTGGCTGATCGTCAAACTGTTGATATCTGCGAGCTTCGGCGTTTGCGTAAGTCGCTTGTCATATTCGATTTCCATGGTCGCCTGCCTTTATGACATGCCGCTTTCCACATGGTCCAATGCGATTTTTAACACCTCACATTATTGATAGTGAGTACTTACTCTTCAGTCTCCGAGACATTGGCTATAATCTTTATCGCATGCGTCTTTTACTGGAATTCTTGGATATTTCGTAAGCTACTACCTTTGCTGCGTCATACGCCACCAGGTCGTATTCAACGTCGTCTTCGGCATTGTCCAGAATTTTGTCGTTTCTGAAGAACGTATCACCGATGATGGTCTCGACGATTGGCGGCGAAACTTTGAATTCCATAGTTCGTCTTAAACGCTGAGGTAATTATGCAACGTCTTCACGAACTTCGTCTTCCTCGTGTATTATTCGCGCTTGTCGGAGTTACACTGATCGCTGTACCCTGGCAGAGCCTTGCCATGTTGCGTCGTATTGTGATTGAGATAGTTCTGCAACGCGAACGGGCTCGTGTAGTATTCGATGTCAACGCGCGACTTACGCCTGTATTCAGTTGAGCTTCTAAACTCAACCTTGTCACGCTTGTCATAAATGCAGAACAGGCATCGCATAGTTTGCGCACCGCCCTTTGACGTTTTGATGAGGCCAAGTACGAACTCCAGCGCATGCTTCTTCTAAAACGGCGTCGTCTTGAGCACCATTGGAGCACTTTAACTGCGCCAAATCACGGATTTGCGTAGATTTACAGTAGTTTGTAAAGGTCCTATTTTTTGGATTAAAAAAATCTTAATCTATGGATATCCGACCCTATTTTTATAATTTTTTACCATTTCGTCTGGCCTGGTATAAATTAATATGTATTACGAGTCTGTTAAATGGCTTTTTAGGTTTAACTCAGAAGAATAACATTTTCTCGAATTATGTCTATTTGCTAGAAAATGTAGGGCCATTTTGATCGAGTTTTATCTGGTTCAGATTTTGCTGTAATATGTGTTTTGACATGAGAAACTTAATGTTTTGTTCGATTGGTAATGACCTTTTTCGATATCGGATCATATCAACGGTTATTATAACAATGGAATCGTTATCTGAATAGCAGAAATGAAGATATGCAATACCACCCGGTGGTAATATACTATTCTTAATCGCAATCAGCCTCTACTACGTTTATTTTCTTCCGTAGGCTTAATAATACAATAAAATTCTATGATCAGTATCGAAGATCGCTTATTACACGATTAATATTAAGGCGAGAAATTGTTTTTATCATTATAAATTAACGTCTTCTTTATTTAAGTTTAGCCAAGAAACACCAGATTTGAGCTTGACAAATTAAGTTACGAATATCTCTCTATGCTCACCGTCTGCTATACGTCGAATTTTATAACGGTCCGGGCTAGTGCCGTCGGTTGCCTAAACAAATACGCTTCTTGGGTGGTGATAGCAAGGTATTTCATATCGTACTTATACCTGTGTTTGTTCGCGTTAACGTAGACGAGATAATAGCTGTACTGAATCCGAAGATTAGATGACACCTAGAGGTAACTTGCGGTGACGATGAATCTTGACATCAAATTACGATTGTCAATAACATAAATAAAAACTCAGTATTTAAACTATGTTAATAAACAAGTATATATATTACAAGAGTGTTATTCATTCAATGACACCAATACACTTTATGTGATGATAAAATAAAAACCCATAATAAATATTCAATTTGAATGTCGGTGTAAAAAACATCGAGGATAAGTCGCCAGACCCATTATCACGAGGTTTTTACACAAGTAAAAGCGCGGTACAGATTGTGTTGAAGAATAGCAAGATACCGGTTACAGTTCAATTTATATTAAATATATATTTTAATGACTGTAAACGACTAGAAACGGTTTGAAAATATAATGATTTCTTTGCTTCATCATTGCAACTTATATTTCAGATATCGAATGTTTCATTATGGTTATGTATGTTAGGAAATACAAGCAATTTCGTGTCGATCAACAGGTTTTTTAGGGTAAGTGCTGTCGAATGAAGAATCTGCAAAGAATGCGTTATATTTTGATAGTCTTAAAAGCTCTCGACATTATGTATTGCTCCTTTACCATTAGATTCAATGAAAGGATATCGAAATGGATTTTTTCAGGTGAAACTATATCATTCCATAGTTAGGATAAAAAAGCATTCTAATATATATCACTGGATTATATAACAATTTAGCATATTTCGAAGCATCGTGTGACTGCTGATACATCGTTTTCGTAACCGTCTTGAATTTTTATATTTGATGCTCTGATAGGGTCAAATAATATTTTTTACCTTTCTACGATAGATAATGTCTCACCTTACTAATAGCATATTGTTACCTTACGTATGTGTCAGACGACATGCAGTTGCTCACATTTGTATTCGATAAGTGGGGATTGCCGTGAGGTAATGTGGATATTACTAGAAATTCTAGTGCAGGCGGTTAATATTTTGGTGACTTTCCCCAAAAGAGGTACCCTCGAAAATTATGTATGATATATACGTAACATGTGCATTTGAATGACACATTTGATGAATCTACGGAGACGTATTGATGCTGCCGCAATCTTCCGTATTGCGAAGGATTTGTATAAAAATACAGTTTAGATAGTCTAAGAACAGGAACAACTCAGTCAAAGTGAATCTACTATGTTAAATTCTTCCACAAGTCAGGGGTACGCGACACATTCACGAGAGTCTAATGGATCATCGGACGTAGCCGGCCGTAAAGCACCGCCATATTGTTGTGTCGCACTTATCTCCTGCAAAGAAGCGTTATTGAGCTGGCGTATCAGCTTAAATTTACCAGCTTACACTATAAATATTGTAGCACGACATCAATTAGATAATAAGATAACATATATAACCCCTTCTTTCCACTTTATTGTGTCAACTTTCAAAGACCAGCCGCCCAAATTTGCTATGTATTTATAACCTCCTCTAATGAAGCACGGGTGTGCTGGGTTTATTTTAGTTCATGCTATTGTGTGTCAAATATAATATATTAACACTAAAATCTAGCAAGTCCATCGGATTGGCAATTAATTGGCTTAATATAAAAGCCTTTGAAGTGGTATTGGCGGTTATGAAATGGTGGATGACGGAGTTCCTTGACTCACTTATTGTTGCTTTGGTAAACTCCAATTTTAGATATCAAAATACTATCTAGTATGGGAATGAGTAGGCGACCTAATTGACTGATTAACAAGCGCTAAGGTGTAAAAGATGAGCGCAAACGCGAAGTCGATCACAGCATGAATAAGAGTTAGGCTATCTTGACTACCGTAAGCAGGTATTTTTAAAGAATATACACTAATCCACCAGTGTTACCGACATCGTTCTTTGCGCGTTTTGCGTTTCATTAATAACATTTATTCGCTTCTGCGAGGGTAAAAAAGAGGCAGGTTTGATTTGGACAGAATGGTGGGGCAGACATTGATGGTGTATAGTTTGATAAGTTTACATTAGCGCAACTCACAACATAGCTGTAAGAGCTGATATCCTGGTGCTTGATTTTAAACACATCTATATTCGGATCGATGATAGCTTTGCATGATCAAACATGAATTTTACCAGTAGCGATTGTCAATGTGGGTTTGGACAGAACATAATCACAATGCGTTGGTCACGTCATTTTCGTAATAAGTGTATACTTGCGTGTGGAAAAGAGTAATGGTGTCAGCAAAACAAAATTGTGGAGTCGGCTGCATTATTAGGAACATAAAACAGAGGACAAATTGTATAAAGATATGCCTGCACTAGTTCCTACTAACATATGAAGTTCGACACGCTACGACTTCATCCATGATTTATAGAAAAAAGAATTTGCACGCTCTCACAATTGTTTTAGCTTTCACTAATATACGGTAATCACCGCTACTTACCTGGGCCGTGAGTTACATGAGCTTTCCATTCCATCATTGTTGAACGTAACGAGACAAAATTTCCAATAAACAGCAATTTTGTCTTGTTACGTTTAGACATGATCATAAATCTGGTGGTATATATAATAAACATATCTATACATCCGATCAGGTAAGAGTCCAATTGCGCATTGTTGATGCTTAGCGCGAAAAATAATGTCCGCCATGAATCATTGGAATATGGGTACCCATAACATTGGATCTTACAATAGGTTTATATTAATTGAGCTTTTAGTCGTTTGATCAAAGAAACTGAACTTGTGCAAGTATAGACGAAGCAACGGACAAGAGGGCGAGCGCTGTCAACCCTTAAAAATTAAGGAGAAGATACTAGCTTGCAGTGTGTGGAAAAGAGTATCTCCGCATTATAATTATAGATATTTAGATGACACTCTCAGACGGTGATAAGCATTATACGAAGAACAGAAATTAGCTATAATTATGTGCTTCCCGTAGTTATGTGAAAAACATTAGACAATTTGTAGACAAAGGAGAAAGAAGATAAATTCGATGGAAAGGTCAACAATGACTTTAATATCAAGACATGATGAAATTTTTCGTTTAAAGACAATAATGTGTCTGTAAAATATATCATGCGGCAATGTTCTCTCGCAAACATTGACTAAAACGAGCGCAATTTTTTGTATAAGCTTAATCACGTTACTTTTTCTCCCGCTCGATGGATCTGGGTCAGCCTAAAACATAATACAGCTGACGCAGATCTGTATATGCAACTAGAAACCTATTTAAGAAAATGTTATGATGAAACCCGTAACGAATAGACCAATAACTTTATGGAAAAGATGAGAGCGATGATTTGCAAACCAAGTTTAGACGTAGAAAAATGCAAAAAGATGTTCATGCTAAATAAAACAATTAGCTGATAGGTAATGGTGTTTTTGACTTTATTAATTTTACCCTATTATGACTAAGTCAGTGTGCAATAAGTATTTGACTGTCTACGAGGTATGGCATAGAGAGGGCAGGAGAAAGTGGTACACTCAAAATTGGTAGCGATCGATTATGCGGAGGGTCAGCTTTCACAGCTTGTTTCGTGAGACATGTACGCACAATATCGCTTGAGATTGCATTACACAGCGGAATTTCGATTCGCGTGAAGCAGATAATGTATTACGTGGAGTGCAAACAAGTTTGAGAGAGCACATAACTTTGATATAGAACCCTTATTGTCATCATTACAGTATAGATGGTTCGGTTGCAAGAAGAATGAAATAAAGTCATAGGAATGGCCATAGAGAAGACCTTTTGCTGTTATGTAGAAAAAAGGTGCAGTTGGAAATTAAGTTGCATATAAGATGAATAAATGTGAAGTGGATACAGCTTAAGGATCCACCTGACAGGATAGATAATAAAGTTATTGCAAGCAAGAAGTGCCAGCGAACAAATATTCGGTTTATACTACAAAACTATACTTAAGGCTGAGACAACACAAACAATACATAAAACCTTTGCAGCTAGCAGTGACAAAACAGTACGAAGCTAATGCTTAAGTGTTGCATCAAATGTTCTTTTTATGCCTATGCTATGCTACTTGATCAATTATATAGTATTTCTGAAGTAATCTAAGTGAAGGGGTTTGCGAGAATTTGACAAGATTTACTTTCAAGACGGTAAAACATGAAATAGTGATGCTGCTTCTATAATGGGGTGAACAGGAAAGGTGAAGTTACTTTATGACGTGCCTTACTTATCGGGGATGTATAAGATCATCTTAATTATCGGCAAAATATAAATATTAGAACGTTGCGTAATGTGACCGAATGGTAAAAGGATGAGGTGGAAGTAGGCGAGTGCTAGAGGAAATGCACAAGAACTCGGAAGTAAAATCATTAGTCACGGTCTGTTCGCGTATAGTGCTAAAAATCATTTTGTTTGGCATCGAAAAAAGAAGCTTAATTCCAGTCAAAAACTATTGCAGCTCGCTGTACAGTAGCACATACAATAAGCACGCACGGTGGGACATGCCGATTGTCAGCGCTATTCACTTGCGACATGTATTGGATCAGCTATTGATGGATCGTGAATTAGTGGAAGAAATGTCATTACGAGAGAGGTAGCTTGTTTTTTTGGACAGTGTCATATTTGCAAGGAGCAGAAGCACTCAGAATTAAAAAAAGTTCGATAGAGTATGTATATCTAAGGATCGAGAGCTCACGTCATGTTTCTGTTCCCAAACAAAAGAAAATTGTCCAAAATCGCACTATGCGGCGTGATCAAATGAACATGCGTACTAACAGCATATAACGAGGTTCTTCTGACTAGAAGCGATTTAGATTTTGATGATGGATTGTAACGCTGCATCACCTGATGGAAAAAATAGTCCACCGGCTGAGAGTGGAATCATTAATTACAGCTACCAATCAAAATAGTTAAGATTGAATGTCGGGAAATCCACCAATCAACATAGTCAACATTGGATGTCGGGAAAGAATTCGCACGTAGAGATGAACGATTCGCACAGGAAAAAAAGATGTCTGTACTGAATAGATCAGACTAATAATATGTGATAGGAAGCGCTAGACCGTAATTTAAATGATGAAGATTACGCTATATACAGTAAGACTGTCGTATCTGCTTTGAAAGGATGCTGCGGTGTACATACTGATATCGAGCGAATTGCCAATAAACATAGCCGGTTAAAATAATCCACGAACAATGTCGGTCGGCAACGAATAGGAAGGTTTTATCGGTCCAGATCACGGCATATAAAGTATCTGTAAAGCTTGCCGAACGTTCCTTAAAGATCCAGAATTATTTTTTGTATGTACGTATGTATGTATGTATGTATGTATGTATGTATGTATGTATGTATGTATGTATGTATGTATGTATTTATGTATGTATGTATATGGCAAATATGAGAAGTACGGGAAGCCGATGAAATAAATTTGTCAATGCAGCATCCGATATAAATTACAAAGTTCATTATTATTAATATATTTGTATAATATTTTAGTAAGACCCTGCGCACAAATGATAGTATATGTAATTAAAAGGCGAAAGGAGTAGCTTGTAGAGGCTAAAAGTGTAGCGTTAAGAAATTAAGTTGGCTTGGGTTGGAAACACTTGGTGCCAGTGAAAGAAGTAGTCTCGTCGATTGCGAGTCGGTGAAAATTAGACAGCAAAAATTAACTCGTCGACCAATGAGCGAATTTTTCGGTAAAAATGATCGTTTGGGACTTTTCTAGTGACGATTCGGTGAAGTCGATAATAAAGATTGTTTGAGTTTTGAAGATTGGATAGACGGCGCGTATCGGATAAGGGTAACGGAATTATATTTATCAATGTTTACTGCGCCGGCTACGTTTAAAACCGCGTAAAAAGTCTGCGTTCACCTTTTGCTATGTGGTAAAATAGTGGAGTGGCTTAAGATACTGATCTAATACAAGCTCTGAGTGAAAAAATTGCGAGGTCTACGATGGTCAAGAGCCGCAACTAATCTTAAAGGTGAACGGTCAAAGTATCGTAATACGTCGATGTTACATCCTGATTGGTCGACATTACATAGCGAATTGATTGTGTATGCTTTAAAAGGCTGCCTTATTACAGATATCGACAATACAATACCTCAATGGCTTGAGATAGCTTACAAGAAAATGGAATCGCCACCGAGAAATGCTGGACCCGCTGCATCACACGAGAATCAACATGCATTCGATGTATGTAGAACCAAAAAAGTTGAAACTCACTGCGTACACTATTCAAACAAATTAGCAAGTGTCATTGTAATAATGACAGATGGTAATTCGTGAATACACTTTTTTGCATACCTCGAAAATTGAGCAAGTGATAAAATTTCGTCTCGATAGAACATGTAGTGCAGCACGTGATGCATGCATTTATAGACATCGATAGTTATGTGGTAATTTATACAATTCTTGAACGTGGTTTACGTTGCAATTGAACTGGATCTCGCAAAAACGAGACATTGATAGTAGCCGATACCTCTCTGAAGATTTACTGGAAGCTAAAAAAATCGATACGATGATCTGTATCACTTTGTCACTGCCATCCTTTGATACAGTTGGCATTGATACAGCAAAGCAAACAGGGCAGCTCCCGAGCATGAAAGAAAATTCGACGATAGTAGACAATAGATATCCTGGTTGTGACAATTTTCCCTTGCAAATGGTCGATCTTCCACCGGAACTGATATTGAGACATCTATATTTGATGAAAACCGACAGCCATATACGTTAAAGACAGAAACGTTGGTAATTAACAAGGCATTGTCAAATATTTGATGATAAAAAAAACTTTTAGCGGCTCGGATGATCAAGGTTAATTCATAAAATGCAAGCCGGATCAGGAAAGGCATTTTTAAATTCCACTGAAGTAAAAGAAACGATCTTGACAAGACACACGCCACAGAAATGATTCCTCCGAAGAAATCTCGGTAAAACATATGAGGAAGTTGCTATAAGTAGACAATACATATGAGATGGATACATTTATAATAGACGGCCTCCTGTATGTTTAAAGTGTAACCGCTTTACATAAAAATGTCATAAAAAGTGTTATTGAGGCAATTCCTGCTAAGGTAGCGGTACACTGCGAGCATGAGAAGCTTAAGGTAGTTAAAAAGAAGAGATAAAGATCATCTGAAAATAAGTAGTGGTAGCTTGAAATGAAAAGAGGATGAGCGCTATGATCTTTAATTTGAACTTGATCGAATAGGTAAGGAATCACATTAACGAGTGCAAACGTATAAGGCTGATGTGATGAATTAAAATGAAATTGATTACAATAGCTATATTACTCAATTTTGAGCTTTGAATATAAGGGAGGGAATGTTGAGACCCAAATGTGATACTGGTCCTCTTTTTGACCTGTGACATGATTGGTGACATTTCAAAGTTATAGTAGCACTGATCATTGAGTATGGATTGTTGTTAAAGTTACGGAGATGTGAACAAGGTCTATATAAAATACTAGCTTAGGGATCAAGTAGTACGTCGGAGTCGTTACTCAACTCTAACTGATGCAAAGAAATGATACACTATGTGAATAGAGCTCTCAAAGAAAGACCCTAGTCTGGAGATGAGTTGAACCAAAAGATTAAGTGTTTATTGACTTCATAAGCCTTTGTATCGAATAAAACTGAGCCTTGCTAATATTTTTATCTTTGAGCTGATACACTGGTCTTTCTCATTCTTTATGTTGATCATGTGGATCTAGCGAGTAGATAAGTGGGTTACAAACATTGGATACATGCGGCCATTGATGGAAGTAGGGTTTATACATAGGTGAAAGCTTGCATAATTGTCTACAGAGTAGATCAATATTAATAACGAGAAGTCTAGATCCTCCAAAAAAACATTGCAACGAGGTCCTAGACATATTCAAATTCGGTGCAGCTCATGGTAGCACAAAAGTCAGTAAAACAAATGCAGGTGATAGCAATATCACATAAGCATTTGACGGGGACGACAATGAAATTTAATATTGTAGAAGATTAGGTTGTTGATTTACTCGGCTGTACGTATACGAACCGATCTTTTGGCTGCCGGTATTATAAGATGGTTGAAATTAATTCTATTCACAAGCATTGTGGTTCTGTATAAAGTTTATGCGGTACTTATATAAAGCTAGGATGCGAGGAACAACTCTTCGAAGGGTGCAACGAGCGATAATAGATTGCCATATGTGGGCATTGTAATTGAGGTATAAATAGCGACTGGAAAAAATGAGGATAAAATCCAATTTAATGGGAGGGTAATGATCTGTAAAAGATGCGAAATTACAAACCACCATGGCTTTGTGGACCTCAGAGACTTAAATCATCGTATCCTACAAGACTTCACTTCAGAGGAGAGTACACACTGCGATGGAGGATGATACTTCAGCACCTGTAGTTATCATAGCTTGTAAACCAAATTAAAGCGGCAAAACACGACACTATATGAATGATGACATAAATTGCGAGATCAAATGGCCGATGAATCTAAATTTTATGTGCTATATTATAAAAGTTGAAGAAATAATAGAATTTAGGCGGCTTACTTGACAAGGCGCTGTCAAAAAATGATCGATTCAGCTTTCAGAAATATTTTCGGCCGGCAACGATACAACCGACCGGAGATTTACACCCAAGTGAGAGCAGAATGGATGTTCATGCAGAAGTAAATATACATAATTCGATTGTCGTGCGACAAAAGAAACTTTGCTTGTGCAGGTACGTACAATGAAAAGGACAAGCCCGTGAACGCCAATCTCACCTACAAGTAGGGGAGAATGCATTAAAAGTGCTATAGTGGTTGACAGGTTATATTTCATTGTGGGTAAAATGAAAGTATCATCGTGTGGAATGAAAAGAACTAAGCGCGTCGTTGTTAAAAGAAGAAGAGACCCACGCTAAGCAACTAATAATTTGTGTGCCGGAAGTACACATCTAATAGTAATAAATTTACATACAGCAAGGTACTAGGGTGGTATAATGATTATTTAAAATTGTAATAATACACTTTTGACGCACCAACACAAAAATATCACCAAGGTAAGTCGGCGAGTTGGGCTTTTAAAATATGACATAGCTATACCCACTCGAGATTCGCCCCTTCAAGTATAGTTGTGGCTATCGGACAACAGATTCATCTCAACCAACGCTATAGAAGTCTGCCTACTCTCAGAAGCTTTCAAATCTAGTACTCCTATGATTGCACACCAAATATTAAGAGCTGACGATATATGCGCTTTTATAGGTCACCGGGTGCAGTGTACACCCGACTAGAAGATTTTTAGTGCCCTCGACTGAGGTCTGACTGATCGTCGCTAAACAAGTCTTAAAGGTTCCCTTCTATCGGGTGAGTGGCTTGTCGCTGGACAATACTTTAACAAGGCCGTCTATTGGGTCTTGGGCTTGCCGATTGACAAGTCTTAACCGCCGGTAGCAAATGCATACTCTGGGCTGACGAAGTATCTTGGCTCTATTAGTCGAAATCTCTACAAACTATGCCCGCAAGGTTCTACGGCATGTATAATATAGCCCGATTAATACGTAAACGACTGTATTGGACTTGCAAGATTCTGCCATGTATTTATTATCCCTATTCCTTTTCAGTGAGAGCTACGTGAGTGGCTCCTACTCTCTCGCCTGTGAATTTTCTTACAAATTCGTAGTCAATCGATAAAATATCTCAAGGTCCTCAAATCCTTGAGGTCTCACTCATTGACTTACGACTTATTGAGGTTATGGTCGTCGAAGCTGGACTCGTAAAGTTCCGAATTGTCGAGGTCAGTTTCGTCGAAATGACTTGTCGAGCTAGGCTGAATTGGAGCGTTGATGATGAGCGTATTATTTTACATAATACTAGCTCAGTAGAGATTTAGGCCATGACGTCGCACTAGTCGATAGTAGTCGGCTTTACGTAGATAAAAAAGCAGGGGCTTACCATCACATCTCCGTATGCACGTACTTACTTTGCGTGCATGTGTAGAAAAAAGTACACTGCGCAAGTGGAATATAAATTGGAGCAATTATCGACTGTTTTGTTTAGTCGATACTTTCGTTACATGATATTTTGTAGAATACGAGCACTATTTTTGTGTTTTAAAAAATGGTAATGATGACTAATGAGGCCGTATTATACCTCAGAAAACATGTTTCAGAATGGCCATACACGAATGCGTATTGCACAACTTCGACATTTTTTTTGCTACAGACTTTCAACAACCTGCCTATCGAATGTATCGGGCCAGCGAAGGCAATATGCGTATACATCAACGCAAGCAAAACACTGTACGTGTGACGGACCGTACCAAAACACTCAGTTTCTCTTGCCGATTCAAGTAATAGTTGCATTAGCAAAAGTGAAAGCATTAATATAATCTTCGCAGATATTTCGAGAAAAATATCGATATAAACGTTTTAATCAATTCGAAAAATGCACTTACTAACAAAATAATTACCGATGCATGCTATACGATCGTATGACACATGTTGTAAATCACATGCATTTTATGTCATGGTGACGACATTTGTAAAGTACTGAGGCAAATTAGATTACATAGAATTTATCGACTATCTGAAGGTGCCGGATCAGTCTCATCTCTCTACCGACCAAATAGGGTCACAACAAAAATTAGTCGACAGGCCGGTACCGTCGCCTAATAAGACATGAGCTATACGATCAAAGTACCATATTGTTGCATCGAAAACGACATCTTTGTAATAGTATGGCATAAGTGTACATCGATTTATTGTAACTCGTGTTCGCAGTGAAGACCCGAGCTGCTAGCTTATGTGCATTATGTACTCCACAATAAATACTAAATATCAATTTTATTTCTTTCTTTATAGCACCCATACTATAAAATTCATATTTTAATCACCAATACTACCGCCGTCACCGGCCTTTTTTGTAGCGGTCATAATATTTTACAATACATCGCGCTTTTTGTTTTGCGAGCAATCAATCTTGGTGCGTCGACGAGCGCTCACGTAACAACCCGCAATGACAACTCAGTCATTTCGTCAAGTCCAAACTATCATGTTTCGTCTTTTCCAATATATTTTGTGACCCCTTGTCTCATTCTGCCTCCAGTCGTACCTCTTACATCATCACGTACCATTTTTTACGCTTCATTTGATATGGCGCAATCTCATCGTGTTCAATCGATTCGAACCGGCAGATTCACATTTATTCAAGCTCCAACAACAAAAGATGGATGGAGAGAGCTGGAAGATTTGTGATCTGATCGTCGGACAATACGCAATAATGTTAGGCTACATCAGAAGCGTCGAGGCATCTTCTATATGGTGCGATACGACTGTTTTGTGACTAGGTTGTCGTTTATATACTTTATAAAATAGGAGATGAAACCTAGCAGAAATACGCAATTGTAAAGGAACGATCATAGACATGCTGCCAATCGTTTATACAGGAAACATCGGCAGTGCATATTTTTGTCTCTGTATAAATAATGATATCTTCCCCCCCTCCTTTTGGTGCATACTGCCATTTTAGGATAACATCCTAATTTTGTCGCGATTCAACTATCATATACAAAAATTATATGATTTATTGATTTTTACAGCATCATGACTAGATTGTGTATGTTCATCATCCTCTCGGCATTTTGTTGTGCGAAAATAAATATTTATCGCTAAGCAAAATATATAATATTTAGAGGTAATATTTATATAAATAATTTTTGCGGATATCATCGAAGTATTCCGTTGGCCAAAACCTTTTTCGTAGCTGCTGATACTCTACCCGTGGACTAATTAAGGCTATAAAACATCAGCCGATAAACTCACTAATCAGTTCCAGATGCACGTAATGTGTGATGATTAAGGTATTAGAAGACATTGTTCGTGGCAAATTTTAAAAGATGATGAAGGGATATGTTCCCTGGAAAAACATAGTACAGGCAAGGCCCGACCTGACATGATTGTTCATTATATTGACAGCTTCACAGGTAGAAAAAGAGAGACGGATACCATGCAGGACGATCATTCTGTCGAGACATATGGGACTGGAAGATAGAGTTGACATGAGGAACCAGCATATGGTGATAGGCGGACTGGACGTGCGCCATGTAAAACTTGACCTGGTAAGGTTGCAGTGCCGATGGTCTACATGTCGTAGTGTTAACGTAAAAATTAACACTGGACATATTTTATGTTTAATTTTAGCCTACTTTGCACGAGTGTATTAACACACAGCTTTTAACATGATGTGCCAAGGTACGTGTTTGTGGTAATGTGACTTAGAAGTAAGACTTAGTACAAAATTTGTCTGAATTACTTGACGATTATACCTTGGGCTCTTATTTATGCGTTCAGCAAAGAGCTAACAATAAGGTGATCGATTTTCGCTGCACTTTCAGTGTCCGCGAGATTTTGTGGCGCCTAATCACACTGATTTCAGTATCATAGCTTGTACTATTTGCAATTTGAAGGTAGAAAGCCCCGTGGAAATGACGAATTGTTACCTCTTTCGATGCGATATCATCATATCCGGTAATTGCTGAGCAGATAGGCCGATTGTAGCCCATCAATAAAGTAACTACGTGTAAAATCTTTGTTTCGTGAGCACTGACAGCAGATCAGACTTGCGTCATTTGTGACGCTTGATTGACGTAAAGTTATAGCATAGCGCGTTTCTACTTTGTAACGGGCACCAATGCTTGTACTGACATAGTACAAGCTGCCTATCCTGAATGCAGTCTGGGCAGACGGTTGCCTCGAAAGATCACGTGCACTGCACGAACTGAGGGAGGGAGGTGAGACCACTCAATGACGAAAAATACAACTGCATCTAATCTCTCGTCGAACTCTCGAAATGTACCGTGTAATGGGGTAACTGATACATGAAATCACCGTTCTGAGAAATGGTATTTAAGAATATTATGTTGAATATTATGTTAGCAATATCTCCAAATACAGTGATATTGTTGAGATGAACTAAGGGTCTACTCATTGGTTGAAATTGTGTTTATATCAACCCACCAATCGCTGCTAGACGCGCGCAATGGGTGGTGAGTAGACGTCGGCATAGATTTGGTAATATTGATATGATTGAGTTAGGACAGATCAGACACAAGAGATATTGGGCTTACTTTTATTAATAACGGTTTTACTTTTGCTACGACCAAAGTCTTCGTCGTAGTCTTTTACCCTTCCTCTGTGCAGTGTATAAAGGTAGAAGGGCACTGAGCTTCGTTGTTGTCAGTAAGAGTTGACTCCGTACTGGTAGTCCAGTACGTAGCTGCTGGTGCCACGTTAGATACCGCTTTTGCTTCACTGTAAGCACATTAAACAATACGTTTATGGCTACCTGCTCAGCACCCAAACCGCGCATCTAACAACGATTGAAAGTTTAATCGGTTGATATAATAGCCGATATCAGCCAATGAGTGCAGCAGCACTAAACGTTACTTTCGACGATAATATTTCTTTGATATTTACTCGGCAACGTAAATATTAGAGAATAAGATCAACATAGATAATATTCCTATGAACCCATTTTAGTGTCAATGACGTGTAGCGGGCTCGCCCTGTTAACTCTTGATTTGATACGTCGTGGGAAATGATGGCAACTCAGCGTTGAGTGTATTGTAGGCCGGGTGTACGTACATTGTTAGCGCGACATTTCGATATACGGGTCAAGTACTTTATGTCAGGTGTCGTGTTCTTAAACGGGTCAGTTACTCGTACCGGGTGTCGTGTTCCAAGCAATTGTTGGCCATAATGGATGTCAATGTTAAGGGCTCGCACATGCCCATTGATCGAGTCTCAGTTGGCGAACGCCGATGTCGGCGATAGCACAACACGTGCTTGCAAAGGATCCTTGTATAGACATATTGATGACACAAAATGCTTGTGCGCCGCATCATCGACGAAAGTATCAGTGTGCTTTCCTTCGTTGACGATGGGTACATCACTGACAAGCTGGTGGCGCGTTCGTACTTCAAAACCATGGCCAACCATACCGCCGTACAATTGCCCCATTAGTGAGCGTTATCAAGCAACGAAGACCTCATTTTACAGTCTGGGTCACACGGTGCATACGCCTGTCAGAGACTTTACTTTGAATGTAGTCGGCTATTTTGCGTCGCTTGCTACACAGAGAAACTACACGAGTGCTTCGACTTTATGCATCTGAGCAATGGAATTGATCGGCGCTCCTTGTGTTCCTATCTTTCGATCTCACTACATGTTCATGTACTTATTGGTTCGTCCACTGAAGCATGATCGACTACGCTACATGATGAGCCTTTTCAACACGAGACGTCAAGCGAGCACAATTGTGACCACCGCAACTGTCCCGCTGTTTCAAGACCCAGCCGGGCATTTCACCAAGCACGGAGCATGCAGCTATTGAGCTATAGCCACGCTTGGTATGACCTGCGAGCCTCAGTGGATAAACCAAAGCTGGAAACGGCGTATGCCACGACCAAGGTGTAATCTGCGCGTTAGCCAACCATGCGATTCCAGGGTCGGCCTGTCGTGTATTCATACAGAAAGCACCAATTGATTCGGGAAGATGCCATCATATACGACGGTATCACGTGTCCGGTACCATACGACGCCGGGTCCGCTTTGGCCACTGAGAATCGAAACCCGCGGCTACCTATGTTCGCGCTAGTGCTATGCGGCAATTGGCGACGAGCTCAGCCTCTTCTAGCGATCAGAAATGCCTCATCGTCAGTCATGTTCGATCTACGTAAGCAACGTTCTCGACGCACTTGTTGCCCCTATAACGTCCTCACTGATCCGTGAGGGTTGCTCAGTTAAGGCCATTGCAAGCCAGCATGATATCATCTCAATGCAGCAAGATTTCTTAGGCTGGACGGCGTTAACTCAGAGTCAACTACCGGACGTGCGTTGGTCGAGATCGAGACGCACTCAGCTGCTTTTTTCTCTCGGTTGCTGGTACCGCTTGCGCAGAGTAGTTTAACAATGCAGCGTGAAGGACGTTGCTTGCGTCTAGAAAGTTGGGTGGGGTCCTGTGCTATTGTACCAGCGAAATGCGGTAAGTTGAAGTGCCCGGACGAAATTAAAGTCGGTACCGGAGAATTCGCCCACATCGTTACGTGATTTGAAACCGCGCAAGAGCTCAAAAGTGATGGGACGGGTCTTTGAGGAGTTCGTGGACAGCTCCTGTGTCTTTCGCTGCGCCGAGTGTCACGCGCACTTGGCTCGCAACGAAGATATCATTTCGAAGGTCACGAACGCTATCACCTCATATGCCATCGCGCTCTGGTCGTTTAATCCTCATGCTCGTGCACTTTTCTGCTCTCGATTCCTCCTGTTTCGACATATTTGCGACTCTTACGCAGAAATTCCAAGGCACGAGCGGCAAAGCCTATCTCTTTGGCGCGGCGTGAGTTGGCAGCCTACTACTATTTCACAGCCATTCACGGCTTTTCTGCTCATGCAGCTACTTGTTCGAATGACCAGAGTCAATGTCTGTACTGGTCCACCTGAAGAGCGAATGCTCATGACGGGGCTACACGTCGTGCTGGATCTCTATTGCAACACTTGCTGGAGTGTCGTAGGCTGGAAATACGTACGTATACGTACTGCATCAATCTTCCATTTGGATTTCCGTGACTGACGCAGCGTATCTGACTTCGTTATTCTTTGCACTTGCGTTCCTGGGCGCCGAACTCTTTGCTCTTCTTGCGGGAGGCTGGGCCTACATACAGAAAGAAGCACACAACGCATCGGAAAAGTACAAGGAAGGCAAGTTCATTCTCGAGTTAGCCAAGACGGACCAGAAGCTCTGAGAGCAGTGCGGTGCTTACGACAACGAGTCAAGAGCCAAGCGAAAGCGAGGGCTCCAGATACGGCGTGCACGATACACAAGAAGCGAGCACAGCGGAGTATACCCGCGCGCACGTCCTTGCTCACTCAATCAAATCCGTCTTCGTGTATGTGCGTATCCATGTACTACTACGTTCACCTCATCCACCACTTTGCTTTCTTTGCTCAAGCTTTTTACAAAAAGCTACTCGTGTATCGTTGCTGTTCCAACTCGCTCAGGGCATAGTAGTGAGCTTCAACTTGGTTGCCACCGAAAAATCGGCCGTGCAGCGCCTGTTTGGCTTTGAAAGCTCCAGCTGCGTCCTCGAACAAGACAAAAATGCGCACGTGGTCGGCCAGCTCGTGGATTTCCACGTTCTTGACGACACCAAGCTTGCCACACTCGACACGCACCTCGTCTTCGAGATCCTCGTCGACTTCACCGCACTTTACGAGGTTCACTAAGCAGAGGCAACAGCTGTCGTTGCCATCTGCGACGTCCTTTACACCTTCGACGTCATCTTCAGCAAACATTGCCATTTTTTTCGGCTCAATCACACCATTGGCTCCATTCACCGTAGCGCCAGGTCCACTGCGCACTATCTTGTCCCGACTCGTGGCAAGATTGATCAGCACCGCTGCCTCGCTCGCCTTGCCCACTTTCAGGGCCTGACCAGCTAGCTCGAAGCCATTCATGTGCTGGATCGCATTGAGGGCGCATTTCTCATCCACAAACTCCATAAAGCCGTACTCGCGGTGCTGTAAATACATATCCAGGTTGAGTATATGATCACAAAGGCCTACCAACAACGCGCGCGTAACTTTGCTTACTATTCCAGCTTCAGCGGGCGGAATCGCTGCCATGACACAAGCGCGAATTTCGCCGAACGGAGAAAAGATACTCTGCAGAACCATTTCCATCAGAAAACATGCACTGGCCAAGACTTGCATCTCATTACCGTGCACTTACCTCTAAGTGCTGACTGTTCAGCTCCACACGAACATTGGCAACATAGACGCACTTGGTGGGAACACTACATCAGTGACAAACATTAGCAAACGACGTTCCAGCAAATCTTACACGTCAGCACTTACTTCTTGATCGCCTCCTGGCCGATCGAAAGTGAATCGTTCGGGTTCGTATTTCCACGATGCGGTCGGCCCACCTACATGCATGAGCGACAGCACGGTCAAAGCAATAGCACGTTGCGGCAGCAAAACACTCATCACTGAAGTACCCACGCGCATCGTGCGATTGGCCAACGGTGTTCCATTCAGCACTTGCACAGCACTCTCAGCTGCTAGAACGTCTTCGTACTCTAGAAAGCAGAACCCTTTCGATCGCGATGCACTGCACCGACGGTCCACCCACATAAACAGAGTCAATACAAACATCATTACAACACAAAACACGGAAAAAAGAACAGTCTGCAGCTGTCTCCTTGCCCTGGCTCTAGTGACAGGTCGATCGAGTGGATCACACCAAAAGGTGCAAAAGCGTTGCGAATGTCCTCTTCCTTGAGGTCGTAGTACAGGTTGCCAATGTACAGCCGACGCGCCAGATCATTGGGCGAGACCTTGGTACCAGGCAGGTTCAGGGCCAGCAAACTGGCTTGAGCCAACGCTCGCGCTTTGGCCGCTTGTGCGTCTAACTGGCCGCCAGTGTCCTAAGCAACAGCAGACACACGAATATGAAACTAAAGCACGGGGACAAGAGCATCAAATACCAAACAGCCGCCACGTCGTTCCATTTGAGCGTAGAGCAGTAGAGCTGATCGCGATACACAAAGGCACACACTGGAGACTATCACGTAACAAAGATACAGTCTACTCACAATGAGAGGGCGACTGACTGCACCTTTTGTCAGCGCCTGCAGCTCCTCGGGCGCCGACTTCTCCTGGACGACGCTCGACAGCCGCTTGACAATGTCACTCAGCGCTTGGGGACCCGCAGCGACAGTCTCATTCGATGCAGCGCGAGTCGTTTCCTTGTCGCTGACGCTGTCGTGGTCCCAGCGCGAGCGACGCGACCGCTTCGGGTGCTCGTGGTCGTCGCTGTCGTTGGTCTCGTGCACGCGCTTCATTATTGTATCGGCTTTATTGCGTGTAGTCACGGTAGATGTGGTACTCGTAATATTGCAATACCCCTTTGTCGATCGAAAGTCACGGTACAATCTCACAGTTGATTGACACAACAGATGGTCGGTCGACTGACCGACTGTGCGTGCGTGCGTACGTTCTCCACGACTGCCTGCATTGTTTTCACTTGCTACCTACCTACCTACCTCCTACCTTTTACCTGATACTGTCGTCGCTCTTCTTCCCTTGCAACCAGCTACAGACGGTGCTAGCCATACTCAGCTGTGTACGACCATGGCCATTTTCACTCTACCCACGAATATCTTCTCGAGGGTTTAGCAAACTCCGGCGCGACACCGATAGCGAATACAGAGTGAATTCCTCTTCTTCGTCTGCAAACATATCGAGGTTCTCCGTGCCAAAGTTGTTGCCCGGTGCGTCCACCTCGTCAACGTGAAAGCCGCCACCATTTTCTACTGCTGTCGGTGACTCGATCGAGCTCAGTCGCGTCAAGCGGCGGTTCATCTGCATCAACGTGCGTGGAGACACCATGCCGTGCGCCAGTTCGTACAGCTCGGCATTCGACAACGCACCGCCTTGCGGACCCCTCGCTGTTGAGCGTCCTGGAGTAGCACTGTTCGTGCTGCTTCTGTTTCGTGGCGTGAGGTGAAACAGATTGAACGGCTCGACCTCGGCGTGCGCACCGCCATGAGCTACAAAACACGCGCGGCAGTGCCGCACTGGATGCAGCAGACCGACTTCGGGAATCGACATGCGCTGCGACGCGCACTTGGCACACATCCACTTTCCACAGCGCTTGCACGAGTGCGGTCGACGAAAGAGCTTGAACGGCATTTTACACGTCGGGTCCTGACAGTGTGTGATAGTCTTCTTGTCGGGCTTCTTTAGCTTCTGTGACAAAACTAGATAATCGCGGCCCATCTCGTGAATCACGTCAGCCGCGTTCGACAGCAGCTCTTTCCACAAGTCCCGATCCTCCAGTTTGGTGACGCTAAAATGCATCTCCTTTGCCAATACCTTGCTCTCCTCATCGTTTTGCTGATGATCGTACGCTGTGATATAGAGACCATGGTGGCCTACTGACGAATGGGTTTCATCCTGACCATGCGTGTAGCGGCTGCGGACAGATAATGGAACGATCCATTTCCACTTGATCGCGTGGGCTTCATCGACTTCACTTGGATAAAAGTACCACAGCTTATGTGAAACGTATTCGTACACAACAAGCGCTTTCTTCCACTCACGTCCACCGTAGCGCTGTTTAAATAGGTATCCAAAAGCGCAGCCTTCACCCTCTAAGAAGGAGGAGCCAAAGCCGTGCGCGGTGGAATAGCTGGGCCGACTGATGTGGTTGATAATTTCTTCTTGGAACGTAGGATGTGCGGGTGCAGCAAATCCATTTGACATGGCTGTCGCGTTCAGAATATTCACCGGAGGTGTTCCAGCAGTCAAGATACAACTGGAAGGATCCTTCTTCGCCAGATCGTCCGATGCCTTTACCAGTTCCCGCCATACTGGATTGACCTTCATATCGCATTGGATGCGTTCCTGACTCCTCGTTTTCGGATCCTTGTAGCACATCTTTAGGGCTTCCATAATCAACTTCAGATTCGACATCGCATCGGTACCCGCCATGCTAACATATTCCTGTCCCCCATCGTTTTCAGTCGTCGCTCGGTTCAAATATACTTTGCAGAGCAAGGGCGCCAACTTTGCATCCGGTCCCTCTGTCTGCAGAATGCGGCCGATGATTGGGCACCTCCGTGAGCGCTTATTTTTCAAATCACCGATACAAAATACCAGCATTTTGGTGATGCCGCCGAGTAACAAATTCCACATCGGGTATTTCTCATAGCACGTGATCAGCGTGGTAATCACATGAGCACCTACAAACATCCGGTCCAAACGCTTCGATTCGTTCAACAACACGGAATTCAAACATCGAACAACCTGCCAGAGGTGAAAACCCGACGCTTTGCGGGTATTGAAAGTAATAACTTGTTTCAGAAAAACCATCAGCTCGTGTCCTTTGCGCTCCATACACGTGATAAGGCACTCGCGCAACCGACGGTACTCGCGCACGTTGCTGCGCCAATCATCACTACAAAAGATTTCCAGCTCGTTCAAATCACCGTCAATCACTGCCTGCAACAACGTCATCCACGCTTGCTTTTCTTCTTCCGATGCTGCTGCAAAGTACTTGGTAGATTTTACCTCCGTCGTCATACAATTGTCTTCTTGTCCACTACGACGTTGGGTATGCACCATCGCGTTTGCAGGAGTCGCTACGCTGTGGCGTGAAGCTGATGAGTTCTTATACGCATCTTGTGCTTTTTTCTTCACAGTCACGCTGAAACCAAAATCGTGCCATTTCGAGCTTTGTACACTCTCCATTTCGTCCAGCGTAATCACAATCTGATTGCCTATAGTTGGAGTAAACGCTCGGTCTAGACTCGGGGACAAGTCTGGCTGGTCCTCGCGCAGTGCTGTCATCCGAAGTCCCATCATACAGTTCAAACTGACCTGGCACCGCTGCAGCTCGTTCTTCAGTTTGTTCTTCACTAGCAATTTGCCCTGACGCATAAGATGCGTAGAGCACAGAAAATTGAGGCAATCAATGCCCACAGATGCTGCCGAGTTGCCGCCAGCGCTTCGAGCGTCAGTGAACTCGATCGTCTCAGTTAGCTCAAAGAGGTGCATCAGCATCATGATGCATGTCGGGCGCGGGTGGCCCTGTGACAGCAACATCAGTGACTCGTAAGAAGCCACACTGCCGCGCCGCTGACGTGTCAGCGGTATGCTCCAAAACGTAAGCTCCTTCATCATCTGCACAAATAGTAGCTCCAGTGCCGCTTGGTGCTCCTGCATGAACAAGTGAATAAGACGACGCACCTTGCGCGACGTGTATTTTCGCAGCGCTGAGTTGGCGGTCTCGCGCGAGGCGCCGCAGATCGACACGTACTCATCCTGGCCAGTAAGCTTGTCCAGCGGAATGGTCTTGGCTGAGATGGCCACACCGCGTCCTGTCAAATACGGCGCATGCACGATCTCCCGCAGCAACATAAAAGTGTTTTCAATGCAGTCTCGCTCAAAGGCGTTGCGTGGCGGGGAGAAGGTCACCTGTTTCTGTATCAATTTCTGCATCATGTGCGTCTCAAACAGCGACGTGATAGCCGCCTCCGAGTGCTCTGCGTAAATGAGGTGCAAGAGCAGCGTGCGGATATCGTCGTGGCCAACGTTCGCCAGCAACATGTCCACTGTCGCAGGATGGTTGGCCAAATAGTGCAAGATACAGGCCCCTTTCTGTCCCCGAATGGCAAAGTAGCGCAAAATCTGCGACGCAAAGTTGGCCGAGTCGTGGCTAAAGATACCGTACATAGCTGTTGCGTTCACTTCGGTCGTCAACGGAGCCGGGATGCCCGTATCGTCCGGTTCTTCCACGTCCAAGTCGTCTCCATTGTCCATAATCATTCTCCCACCCTTGATCTCCATCCTGCCCCGTGGCTCACTGTCATTTCTTCCCTTTCCTGCTCCGAGCAGCTGTAGCCCACCATTGACAGGCGACTGCAAAGGGGACCCAACAGCTCGAAAAGAGCCTTTGCTACTCTCGATCTCGGTTGCTAGCGGCGAACCAGCTGACGATCTCCGTCGTCCCGCCACCTGCTGCTGCTGCTGCGGCTGCTGCAGCGCGCCAACGTCCACAGTCTTCTCCTCCTTCTTCTTCTCAATCTCCTCCTCGTGGTCCGCAAAGCTCTGCTGCAGTGTCTGGGCGCCGTCCTTCTCAAACACCTGCACGGCCACTTGAATGAGCTCCTCCATCTCCGCCACCGACTCGAGCCGCTCTTGGCGGCGGGACGGCGTGTCGCATCTCGACGACACGCCGTCCGCTTCTCGATGCAACGTGCGGAAAATGAGGTCCCAGGACTCGTCGCACTCGTGCCGCGCGCCCGTTGCGTCGCACGCTGCAATCGCATTGACCGCACCGCCCACGACAATGAATTGGGTCGCCATCGCCCGCGTGTGCGACGGGTACGACACGTCGAGCGCCAAGCGAATGAGCTCCCGCGTCTTCTCCTGCGAGAACAGAATGCCCCGCAAGCGGTTCGTCATGCGCTTGAACAGCAGCTCGAGCATCTCGAACGAAAAGCTCTCGTTGAGCAACTGCGCGAGCGAATACTCGTCGCTCATGAGGCCGTCCACGAACTTTTCAATGTTCGCGCGCGTCTGTTCGGCCACGTGCTGCCGCTCGAGCTGGAAAGGCGTCTCGGCGTGCGTCGGGGAGGACGGCGTCGACCCGGGAGGTGACGTTGCATCGTGAAGTACCGGCATATGTGTATGAGTGTGTCTGTATGTATGTGCGTTTGTTTGTTTGTTTGTTTGTTGTGCGCGGACGTGTTTTTGTTTGGTTGGGTTTTCTTTGAGGAGCTCCTCCGTCTGTGACGGGAAATTGAGCAATGGTGGAGAAAAGTAACACTTGGTACCGATTCGGTTCTTCTTTCCAGCTGGTACTGGTCGATAGAGTGCCTGACTGCCTGATTGACTGACTGTGGCGTAAGATGCCGGCGAGAAAGTAGTTTACGCGCGGCATGGGATTTGAGAGGGTTTTGTATCAACTCGCAACAGTTTTCGGTATCTATCGAGTCTTGGAAGACGGGTGGTAAATAGTTTGCATTTTCGGCGTGGCGACTAGTAAAATAGTTGTCGGATATGCGAATTACAGGCTTGAGTACCAAGGGATGTTCGGCCTTGACTACTTCCGTATGGATTCACTTGTCAAGGAAACAAGTAGGCTCGACTCTCGTTGAAGTGGTTGCACAGCGTAGCCCAAGGAGTGAGCTGTCTACTTTGGTGTCAGTGGTAGCGTTGCGTGTCTAAGAGTCGGTTTCAAAAAGCAAAGCAAAGAAGCACAGACAAATTGAAGCAGTGTAAGATGCGCAGCATTCGAAATTTGCAGTCCAGATTTGAAGAAAGCCGACAAGCCAGCTGTCAGCTTTACGCGGCTAAAAGAGCAGCATGTGACAAATTACCGCGCGATTCAGTGCGTAGCATTGACAGTGTTCTACAGGCGACGAGAATGTGTGGATTCTTGCTGACAGGATTGGACTACAACAATCACATTTGTCGCACTCGCCACGTTGCTTCGTGGTGTTGAGTATTGCCACGTCGCAGCCTGACCTCAGGTGCAGGCATCTCTTCTACACTTTGACCGCGAAAAACGTGCTGTTGAACGTAGCAAGCCGAACATTGGCGTAAGTAGACAACGGCAAACGTCATTGGCACTCATTGCCAAGGTCGATGGATAGGCTTATGAGCTCGGAGGCCGCCTCTTGTCATCCACTTTGCTTTCGGTTTCGCGTAGTGGATTGAGTCTTGACTGCATTAGGCATTGTCTTGATCGATAGCCTCCAGCCCTACCTCATCGCTGACAAAAACGTTGCTTTCGCTGTCGCGTCTTCACACCACAGGCGAACAACAAACAAATCATGCGTCGCTGCCACGTGAGGATGGGCTGTATATGCACTGCAATCCAGGCTTGGCATGCCAATCCCTTGCGGTGGTTGCGGAATCGTGTGTACGCACTTGCATACGCTTAAGTCGACGATTGACTGACACGATAATCGATGTGCTCAAACAGGATCGATCGATGCCGTCGACGAGGTCGCCGTGATCAATTTGATACTCAGGATGAGCGCTATCCCTGTACGCTTGCGACCGCGCCGAATCAGACTTCCATTGATAATGTAGCGACATCGTGCTTTTCACGTGATGAAGAAGCAATGTTTGTGCGTACGTCGCTAACCGCTATATTCCTAGCATGCCCGTTGACACACGAGGCCCACGACCGTCTTGCAAGTAACTAAGCACGAACAAAAGTGCATCAGTAGCAGCTTTCCACAAAATTTGAAAGTGAAGATCAAGGACCATTTTTTAGTATTCGTCGATGGAAACAGATTGCCCATTGTTGAATGGTATGTGCGCCTCAACGCACACTACTGAAGTAGAGCTGGGTGCAAGCACAACCTGGAAGAATGCGCATAAGTATCACGTAGAGGTCGCCAGGGAGAGGCGAATGTTACCAGTCAGTGCGACGTGGACCAGCATCATTGCAACAAATGCGCCAGTGCTTTGGATGTTGTGGCAAAGTGGGAAGCGAACCGAGGCATGTACATCAAAGTACACCATCTCCTGTTCCGATGATGACAGATGTAAACATGACATCGAATATAGCTGAAAGGATCGTGTGTAGCGTGCGGACAATCCAAAGCACTATATACAGAGGTGGCCGATAGTGATGGCAAGAAGTAGTATGACAGTATGAGTACATGAAAGTGCGAATTTACAGATGCTGCTTTGTCCGTGAGTCTGCGCCAAGCATTCGGCACGATCACGTTCAAGTCTCGCGGTGCCCGTCTCTACATTGATGATACATCGTCAAAACTACCACTCAAGAGATCATGCCTCGCTGCAAAGTGCGAATATCGGATACACACAAGCCGTGTGGCTTTAGCTTAAGCTACTGCATATGCTGGATATGACATAGCCTACAGCAAGTGTGCGAAATTCACAGGGCGTCGAGAAGAAGATCGGGTTGAGCATTCATTGATTCAGCGAAACACGAGGCAATCGCAAATTGCCAGTCCACTTTGCACTTCTATCGATGCTGAAGGCCGAGCGGTGACTGAAAATTACATTGCAGTGCACGGGCTCAAGGCATCCTCGGCTAGGCACATGGAGTGAGGTTGCCACTGCGCACTTTATTATGCTATTCCATATGATCTTTGAGTCTGATGTAAACATTGTAAATGAATAAATTGCGACCCTAAAGCAGCGCCATATCGTTGCGCTTCTGGTAATTCTCTTCATGCTCTTTCTTACATAGACATCGTAATCTCATTCATGACCCGTGCGATCATCATTTGCACACTTGTCAGAGCGATACATCCCTGACAGATATAATGCCTTCTTCGATATCTAATCGTTGCAGTCCGATATTCTTCTGATGCCCTGTAGGAATCATCCACTACGTTAAGTGTGGTGGGTCTTCTATGAATAATGTAATGTCATACAAGAGGAGTACAATTGCAGCTCAATGACCGCTGGTCTTCATATATTGAAATAGAGTGAAATTCGGTAGATCGATGTCGTCGTCCTAGTCGAACTTCTGTATCCAACGCATGACAAGCGTTATAAATCTTGTAACAGGACACGCTCTTGCTCAGGTAACTGAGCAAGACCTTGTATTGATTACAATACAAGGGTGCGTACTCCCAACTTCCCGTACATGTGGCGTTGAGGAAGCGCGAGGAAGTAAACAGAACTCGCAAGCTCTGTTTAAGGTGGAAGTAGAACTGTATTTAATATAGTTAATAAAACTACCTTTGTCTTAATCTAACTATGTTAAACTACAAGTCCCTATGTGGGTTTCTTGCTCATCATTCATTGCGCGCGTCTGGCAGCAATTGGTGGTTCTTCTGGTTGATGTACCGTGTACATCCATCAGCCAGTGGAGCACCCAAAGAATGTTGTCCCTGAAGGCAACATTCTATCAACATAACCTCTTCTTGAGTGATATTGATTGAAAATTATCAAAATAGATAATATTCAGAAATTGGTACATTCGTACCAATTTTAATGTAACGAGCTCACCCCGTTACATCACCCCCTAATCAACAGTCACTACTGCAAGCGTTTCCAATCGATTGGTGTCAGGGTGACCACCGTTAGGTCACTCTGTGGGAAAGGGGGCACTTGTTGGTTCCGGCCAACTCAATCCATCTTTGAGCGCATGGCGAGTTCGCACATGCGCTGCGCGAACAAGGACGTCGATGAAGCGGATGAACGTATGCGTGCAGCCGGAGAGCAAGTGGACCAAGACTCGGTAGCAGGTGCCTCATTGCCTGCTGCTGCTGACAAGCAACCTGCAACACCCGATGTTGCAGGTGCACGTGGTCATCCACGTGCAGATTTTTCATCCGCAGCTTCGGCTGCTGGTGGTAGTCCAATGTACATTGATCCCGAGGTAGATGTGCTCTACTCGGGCAAGTCGGATCCCTCGTCCAACTCGAAGCTGCCCGCAAAGCCCGGTCGTGAGGCTGTGGGTGCGGTTCCGGCGACATCAGCGCCTCGTGGTAGCTTTAACAAAGCTCTTCACCACGAGATGTTCGGTCCATCCGACGAGTCTGAGAACTCGTCATTGGGATCAAACCGATCGCGCTCGCATTCGTATGAGGCGTGTGCGCAACACGAGGGCGTTGGTTGTCGTGATGATGCCGATGACTCTTCGCGGAGGCATCGTAGCCGTGGCAACCCTAGTGATTGCGGCGATCGCAGTGCCGTTAGTTATGCCGGCACTGCGCGAGAGGAGCAGGATCGTGAAGTATTAAAATCTCCTCCTGAGCTTAGACCATGAATGCCTTCTCAGCGCAAACTTAAGCAGTATATGGTTATACTACTGGGAGTTATCGAATCCTTCTATGTGAAATGTCAAGACTCCATGGTCTTGATGTCAGTGCGAAGGATTATCGCACTGAACGTGAGTTCTACATCAGTGTCTTTTTCAGACATCGATGGTACCACGGGAACTATAAATGAGACGAAGTCTCTTTAGTTCAAGCGCGGAACGCTTTCATCGACAACATACAGGATGTTGGCCGTGATACTTGGCTGAACAAACTTATTGCGGCACGCTAAAAGTTTGAACAGACGTCTTTAACTCGTGCCCGATATAAGCTACACCGGTTGTCCCGAGGGGAAGGTTTACCTTGCTTCTCGTGGGGCGAGAATTGTCAGAGTTGTGTTGACAACTATGTCCGCGCTCCTAGGGAGGCGTTTCTCTCTAATCAGTCATATTGGAGGGCGCGCATCTCTTCTGAGATGTATAAAGGGATTGAAACATTGCAAACTTTTTACGAAGTCGCCGGGCGTTCGTTTGAAGATGGTCCTCGTTCGTCAAAGGATTTCTCTCGTCGTACTGCTCGAGAGACCAGGGACATACTTCATCAGCTGAGAGCGGGGCTTCCAGCTGTTCTACGAGGGTGGGTACCCCCGCCACTGGACGAGGCAAGTCGTCCTTGCTTCTGAATCGTCACAATGTTCAAGATACGGTCCACAAGGAAGCGTTTACCACTGTGTGAATCCACCAAAGGATGTGGAGGAGGAGGAGGAAAAACCTCCTCCAATTCATTCGACTCCCCATCTCGATCAACACGAGATGGATCGCGCAATCGACCAATTGCGCGAGGATTTGGAGCACGAGCGGTACAGGCGCTACGCTCTAACCAACTCTGTGTGAAAGCAACAAAAGGATCTAAATGCTAATCTGGCAAAGGATCGTATCGATTATGCCACGGCACAGCTTCATATCGAGCGGGATGTCCGTTCCCATTCTGACGAGCTGACAACAGTTCGTAGGGAAATCTCTCAATTGCATGGGGGAGGTCTCCTCACTACGCGACCATACTGAACGTCTGGAGCTTGAGCGCAAGAAGCTGATGGAGAGTCTTGAACGTGGGGCTATCTTCATCGTAAGAAGAAGGCTCGTACTGACAGTACGGGGGAGGCAACCCACGTAAAAAGGTAGGATGCGTACGCATTCTACGTGGCAGCTCAATTATGTATGCGTTGCCTTGTCGGCGCAGCACACGAAAGGGGAAGATATACTTGGGCAGTAGTTAACTGCTGCCCACGTTAGTCACTACATGTCTAGGTATATTTACGGTAGAAAGTAAGACTAAGTGGCCTGTATTATATGAAAGGACATTTACTCTTCCATTCTTGTCAGCGTTTCGCTTCTGCCGGTCCACCGCGTGAGCGATGAAATCCTGCACGAAGCGAGCCACTGCTTCTCGCGCCAGCCGAAATATTTCTGCTGAATCTACATTGTTTTGTTCGGTTCGCCGTGTGCGAACTGCAGAAAGAGTCTTGTCCTCTTTCTGTTAATCAGCGAGGGTGTCATCATCCTCGCTGGAATATTCGTTGGCGATGCTGAATATACCAGAATCATCATCATCATCCGAATCAATAATAGTGTCACCGCTATTATTGAGGTGGTCTCTTCTTCGATGTCGACTTGATCGACATCAGCATTATACGTGACGACGTTAGAGTCGACACGTGATGAGAAAGAGATAGAACGGTTCTTGCTCGAGCGAGTCCCTCCCCTTATCCAAGAGGCACACTCTAAGAGGGTGGGTAGACGTGGATGGAGTAAGCCATTCACGAAGAACGGTGTATGCTGGGTTGTAGCATGCACCGAATTATTAATGGCAAATTTAACCAGAGGGAGGAGTTCGCTCCGACTAGAGAACGAGTGGACGTATCCTCGACAATTTTTTCAAGAACACTGTTTGCACGTTCCGTCTGACCATCTGTTTCGGTATTGGTAGAAGTAGACATCTTCAAGCGTGTTCCGAGATATTGGAACACGGATTGCCAAAAGTCCGCCGTGAATCGAATATCACGGTCGGACACGAGTTCACAGGGTACCCGTGGAGTTGAAATATCGTTTCGATGAAGACACGAGCACAGCCGTGTGCCGTGATCGATTCAGAGACTGCAGCAAGATGCACCATCTTGCCGAACCGGTCAACAATCACAAGAATGCCAATATCCTTGTGATCGTCTTCGGGGAAATCGGAGACGAAGTAAATGGAAATGGAATGCCAGCAATATGCCGGAACTGGTAGAGGCTGCAAAGGCGCACGGGATGAAGGACTAGGCTTCGCCCGTTTACAAACCTCTTAAGCATAAATGTACTTGCGTATAAACGGATACTGGCGGGGCATGTATAAGTCACGACATAACGTATGGTATGTCTTTTCTCGACCACGATGTCCACCTGCTGGGGTATCGTGACACTCATACATGATGCGCAAGCGCAAATTGTTATGAGCGGGAACGATTACACGAGGAGCGTCGCCTACAACGGCCGTATAATAAAGCAGCCCGTTGCGTGTTGTGTACCGATCCGATAAGGATCGTGACAAAGCCGGTAAATCCTTTAATGATTTACGAATTGAATGCATCAGATGATGCATATAGCACATAAGATCATTATCTTTGCGTAGACCTTCCTCCTGTCGTCGAATAATGTTGACGATGGGACACTGGCTATGAATGTCGCAATAGTGGGCTTATCCGCACTGTTGAGTGGCACGCCCGTCTCGATACCGGGTTGGCGTGGAAGCACATCAGCGACGACATGAAGTCGTCCTGTTTTGTATTCGATGGAGAAGTTGTGCTCCGCGAAGAAAGAAGTCCACCTCGCCATTCTCTGTGAGAGGTGTGGACAAATTTAAGGCCGTGCGTAGTGACGCATGGTCCGTGGAAACGATGCACGGTCTATCTCCCAGGAGATAGACACGAAAATTATCCAGCGAGTACTTCATGGCAAAGAGTTCCTTGTCATGCACTGGATACTTACGCTCAGCTGCTTGCATCTGACGCGATTGATAGCAGATAAATTATTCTGCGCCATCTGTGTCAAATCGCATCAACACACAGCAGATCATAAAATTGCTGGCGTCGCAGACCACATGAAATGGTTTGTCCTGATCTGCAATCGACAGTATCGGCGATTGCATCAATCTTTGCTTGACACCTTCAATGGAATGCTGACAGTCAGAGTTACACGACCACTTCACATTTTTTGAGTAAACAAGAAAGAAGTACAGCCATCTCGGCGTAGTTGCGCGAGTACATGTGAAAGTACGCCTCTAGGCCGACGAACTTACGAAGTCCCTTGACATCGACTGGCACAGGCCAGTCAAAACTCGCCTTGATGTTTTCGGGATCAGGGCGTACACCGTGTTTACCCACGATGTACCTAAGAAGTGGTATTTCGCTAGCCGCGAATATACACTTCTTGAGTTTGGCGTACAACTTATGCAAAAGCATAAGTTGAAGAACCTGACGAATGTGAGTTTTGTGAACTTCAACTTCCTTTTTACCGCCCATTGCCCGGATATGGAAGAACACATCGTCAAAGTGAAGCGGTGCAAAATCCCGCACCGGTCTCAACAGATTTGCGACACATCTGTTGAATGTTGCAGGGGCGTTACTCAGCCTCTGTGGCATCACTAGCCACTTCCACAGCATGCCGCTGGGGGTGATCACTGCCGTGTACGGGATGTCCCGCTCACGCATGAGGATCTGATAGAATCTATGCATAAGATCCATGAACGAGAAGATGTTACTCTTAGACATACCATCTATGATTACATCTTTCCGCGGTATAGGCGTCTGAGTCGGTACCGTAGCGGCATTTTGCTTGTTGTATACCTGTACTATCCGCCATCCTCCTGTGACTATATGCACACAGAAGGTCGGAGAGCTGTGAGGGGATGTTGATTCCCTCACATGGTCCGCTGCAAAGTGATCGGCAAATAAATTGTCGATCGCCAATACCTGTTCACGAGGCAGTGGTCACTGCTTAATGACACAATAGGAGCCCGGTTTGAGCTCGATCTCATGCCGATTTCCTTTATCCTTAGGCAGCTTGCATGGTACTGATTCATGGAATACATCCTTGAATTTGACCAAATCCTTGTACATTGAATTTTACTGAAGCAACTCCCAGGATTGAGACGTGTGTCGCTCAATCCGAGTCTTCTCATCGAGGACACCTCCGTCCATCGATGAGTTGCTGAGAACCCATCCATTCTCGGCCAATACTGTTGCCGACCGAATATCGGCTACATACTCATCCTCTGTGACGAGCATGCAGATCTGCTTGACTTTGCCACTACTCAGATCACGCAAGAACCGTTTCGATTCTAGCGTTGTATATTGAGTTATATCCGAAGTTAATTTCGGAGGCACAATCAGATCAAGCGTATAAGCGCCTAAGCTTGATCCGTCGTTGACCAAGACGTTCAACGTCTCGTTTTCTTCTTGAGAACTTGTTTCCACAGGTTGCTGAGAGTCTAATCCTTCAGAATGTAACTCTTGAGGAAGTCCTTACTCTTGAACGTAGAGAATCCTTCCCTGTACGTTGTCTGACTGTGGCTATGCAACCACAGTCAGGGACTGATCCTCTACGGTTGACTGTCCAGTCGACCTAGGATGGCCGTGTTGCCCTTTGGTGGCAACGTGTTTCTTCTTTCTGGGATGTTGCCCGCTTGGTATGCATCCATGTCCCGGTCCACTCGACTTATTCGAGTAGTGGACATTCGGCGCTGCCTGTACATATATACATCCGACGGGAGCTTGCTCGACAGTCTAGCGATCAGCCACACTGAGGTCTTGTGCATTCGTGCTAACGACCGTACCGCAAGTGAGGCCATCACACTCACCCGCAGTACATCCACACGCTTGTGGACGCTTTATGACGTTCATTAGATGGCCATTTGATGAAAAGCGGCAGGAATCTTCACGGATCGATGATGCCAGCTCAACCTTGGCTCGTACCTTCTGAACCAAGGTAATCCACGGATGTCATAAAATTTGTTATCGAGGTCCAGTACGATGAAATCATCATCGTATTGTTTGTCCTCTAACGTGAAGCGGATTCTTACTACACACTTTTTAAGGCAATCGATGCGCCTGTAGCAAGGCGCACCGTCATCCTTGTTAGGAGAATATCGCACTCAGCGAACTTGAGCCCACGATCCTCCGGTGACTGGCAACTAAAAAATACTCGACGTCCCACAGTCAACCAGAGCACGAAGTGACACATCTTTTGTCACTTCTAACTTCAATGTTAGGAGTTATATCTCATCACTAGTTGCAGAGACACACAATGACTTTGTATCTGGAGCAACTTTCGTCAAGAAATTTGCAAATCCTCTTGAGATTGCTGGATCACTAGGGCGCTCCGCCCTTACTGACCTCGACCATTTTTTGATGGCCCGCTTGGCTGTTGCAGTTTTACAACAGCGCTGGACCCACACCCGTTGCCCTCTTTGGCAGTGGGCGAACATTTCGCTCAGTACTGCTAGGTACTAGGCGAGGGGATCTACACTCGTAAGCGTAGTGTCCCAACTTCTGGCAGCGATTGCACTTCTGCAATCGCTTGTTGTTTGAAGAGCGATGTCTCTTGCTCTCAACATAACAGAGGCCTATCGGTTCTGGACCTCCAGTCTCTTGTCGCCTAGTAAAACCATAAGGTCTCGAACTATCATGATCCTGTATCATGATAAAGACTTTCTCTTCCGCAGCTGCGATCGCTTGTTCAAGCGTATCCAACTCTAAGCAAAACAGGTGGTTCCTGACGGGCCCGTCTTCGAGCCCTTGCATGAATACAGTAATCAACGTGTGTTCATGTACTGGATTAGTGTTTATACTACTCACGAGGAGTCGTATATGTTGAGCGTAAGCGTGTACATCACGCTTATCTGTTTGAGTTTCAGGAGCTCTGATCGAGCCGTGAACTCATCCCTTGACGGCTCAAACGTTCGTTTAAGCCGGGCTTTAAAGGATTCGAGCGACTCAAAAACGTATAGGTCGCTCATCTCTATCCCTAAGGTCCGAGTCTTGGCACGTCCTGCCAAGAAAGTTTTGAGCAAATGTGAGTTTCATTTGCTCATCGTCGATACGACGTGCCCGTATGGCTCTGTATATTTTTGACGAACCATAATAACATGGAGTCTTTCTTTGCTTCTCTGTACTTGGAGATATCGAATTTCACGATTTCGAGACAACGCGTGTGTGTCGTCCCGCCTAGAACAGCATTGTATTGCTTCTGTCTCAACAGCTCTGTCTGTTGAGATCCTTGCTCGTGAAGTAAGTCTATTTTCTCTCCTTCGGCGCCAAGTTCATGTTTAATGAACCTGGCGATAGCAGCATGATATTGGTACCTGTCAAGGGATTCTAACATGGCGCTAACGGTGGTTTTGCCGACGGTAGAACGCATTCGTTCTGCCGCCCTCCATTATATGTCACTCAAATGGTTAAAGCCTTCACGAGTGGCGTGATAGATCTCTTCCTCATCCAACATGTTCATATCGGATGAGATGGTTGTGGTCGCTGGACGGACTTCAAAGTGCTACCAGGTGTAACGGGGCACGCTCTTGCTCAGATAACTGAGAAAGGTAGCGTGCTCCATACGCCATGTACACGTGGCGTGAGAAAGCGAGACCAAGACAAAACAGAAGCCGGAAGCTCTGTCTTGAGATAAAAGCGGAACCTTTATTTAATATTGTTATGTTATTTGCTAAATCATCTTTCATCTTAATCCAGCTGTATGAAACTACTATCTCCTATGTGTGTCTTCTGCCCACCACCCATTGCGCGCGTCTAGCAGCGATCGGTGGTTAGTTTGGTTGATGTGCGCGTTACATAAACCAAGAAGTGGAGCACCCACGAATATTACCCTTGGGAGTACTATTACGACAACATCACTCTTCTCGAGTGATGCAAATTGAATATTATCAAAATAGATACTTTTCAAAAAATTTATACCTTTGTATCAATTTTATGTAATGGGCTACCCCGTTACATGACGTGTGTCATCCATTGAATTACGTGATCTTTCAGGAGGTGTTGATCAAAAGGTTAGTGTCTAGATCTAGATTAAGCTCGTTCGCCCGGAACATTTTTTTTCGATAAAGGAAGATATAAAGTTCAGCGACCCTTTTGATCACTCAAAGACACGTGTCTTGAGATCGTTAAGAGTCTAGCATACGCCTTGTTAAAGCAGCTAGTCTTAGATCCCTCTGTGCTATGAACCCTGAATCGTTTGGTGCCCTGGAACAGGGACCGTAAGTTCTCTGATCTTGTTGACTCTCTAAGTTGGCGTCTTTGAACCAAAGTTGCTCGTAAAGCGTTAAGTCTTTCTCTGACTTAAGGAGCTGTGTAGCTTCGCTAAACTTGGTAGCACTCGTATTCAATCTGCGCCTAAGTTCTTATGACTGATCCTATTAGAGTATGGAACAATCTACAACCTTCCCTCGTGCCCAAAAATTCGCGCTTGATAAGCTGACCGCGGCCGTGGGCCCAGAATATGTGGAATCCTTAGCTGCACAAGGTCCCGATGTGTAAAATTCACGTGTCGATACCTTCATGAAGTATGAAATGGTCCTTGTAGAGCAGGCTTTAATCGAAGAAGCGTCGGCTATGTCAAAACGCTTTGTGGATATGCCAGACGAATAGGCTAAGCCTCGTCCCCTTAGAATGGACGTCTCACATTACTTCGGGAAGGAGGGAGAAAATCTCACCCTTTGGATCCGTGAGATTGAGATGGCCATGAGATCGTTCCTAATCTCACTTGAGTATCAGTGAATCTCGCTGGCCATCTTTCGGCTCTATGGGAGATCTAGAGAGTGGGCTCTGACTTGCGGCACGTCTGTCGACTTGGCATTTACCACATAAGATTCGCTCAAGTTTGACCTGCTGCGAGTTTTATCGCCGCCTAATTAGGCTCAACGCTTGCGCTCACGCTTCGTATATACCCGTCAGGGTAAGAATGAGTTTACGGACTATGTATAGAGTTGAGAAATGTAGTGGCTTCTATGCAGTCCGAACCTTTCCCTGAGACAGTGTATGTGACTGTCTTCATTTATGGAAGGTCTTCGCACCGGCGTGGCCAGAACCGAAGTCTTTCGGGTCCATCTCTTTACCTTTGAAGTGGCTGTGAGCATCTCTTAGAATGCTGAGCACAACTTTAAGTGGGCCAGACTTGGTTGGAATGGGTACAACCCAGCTTTGCGAGGGCAACCTCAACATACACTTCGGCTTACTGCAAGCATGAAACGATGGATCTCATCAATGCTAAGGACAAAAGTGAAGATGAGCTTCAGTTTGCGAAGCAACAACATGAAGTAAGAAGATGTCATTCGTGCGAAATAACTAGACACTTGCATCCTACCTGTCCATTGCACAAGCAGCGCCATACTTCGATGAGTCAAAACCCGAGCCCCAACTAGAAATCTGGTATGGCACGGGGAAACGCCGACACACAGTTGGCGCGAGCGCTCTACCGGGGTAGAACTAGGGTCTGTCAATTATCTACAAGGTAGAGTAAAATGGGCTTATCCTCAAAGATCTCTTTACCCGTCAGCACACAGGGTAGAAAGAAGCCTGGATTTTGGTCGTCGAGGCTACAGTGAAGGGATCTGAGGAGCATTGATCGGTTTATATAGATCAGGAGCATCATAAAATTATGTTCAACGTCGTTACCTTGAGAAAAGTCATCGATACACTGTAGCGCTGAAAGTGAATGCGGGCGACTCAATCACCGTTTGTTCAGCGGCTGGTAGTCGCGTCACTATTTCTGAAGCTCCGACGAACTGAAGTGTGAAATTTTCGGACTTTGACAGCATTGGACGCTGCCTCGCCATCGATCTGGATTCGATATATGATCTCATCCTAGGTATGTCCCGACTTAAACTCCATGATCCATGGATTGATTGGAGGTCGAAGACCTTAGGTGCGACGCACACTGTTCCTAGAGAAGTTTCGGAGAGTCATGAACCCACATCCGCTAGTCAACAAAAGTACTATTAGCGTGAGTCATTGTAACAGGATGTCAACGTGCTGGACATTGGTATGTCCGATTTAATTAACTCCAATGTCAATGACATGAATATTGAGCGGAGCTCTTTCATCGTATGTGAAGCGATTCGTACTCTGTTGAGTGATACTAGTTGTGATAGTGAGTTACTGCATGCTGAAGGCATGGTTGGACTAGGGTCGAGTCATCAAGAATGTGATTGCTCTAATGCGAGTGGGGATGGCACGTAAAAATATACCGAGTGAGGGCGGCCGCGACGGGATCTCCCTGAACGTCGTTACTGACTTGGTTGGCAAAAACTCGAAGCATTTAGGGCTAGGCCCACATAATGAACGTGAAGTTGTACGTTTAAATCCCCTGGGTGAAGTGTCCGATTTACGTGACTTTTCACCAGATGTCGTTCAAGACATGAGCTCTCATATAGAGCGTGCTAAGATAAAAAGCAACCACATGGGTCCTATTGTACCGATCTCTAAGAGGCGTAAGGTATCCTTAAAGAGAAGTTTCCGGCGTTAAGTGGAAACTGTTAAGCGCCAAAAGTCCAGGATGTCACGAAGTGAAAGTAGTAACAATACACACTATACACTTATTAATGGGTTTACTGGCCAGATTGATGGCAATATTAGTCTCGATACTCTTAAATTTTTGGATGCTCTATTTCATCTAGACGAGGTTTCTGATGACGAATTTAGCCACGCTCTGGAGGCAGGAGAGTTGTACGAGTTAGTGCTCATTCGACCTGATGTTGAGTTGAACTCATCCTCGTTGTTGGAATAGTCTGTCCTCAAGGACACAAGAGCGTCACTTGTTCCGCGTAGTGGATCTGCGATCCTTAAGGATCCTATGGATCCGTACTTTCCTTTGGTGAATGAGTTTTAGGACGTGATGTGTGACATTCACCGTCAGTCTTACCTCCCGATAGAGGTGTAATTCATGAAATTGACTTAGTTTCTAAAACTAAATACTGCGTGGCAGTGGACTATACTTAAGAAACATTGTGAAGCCATTAACGACTTCTTTCGTGCAAAGCACGCGGCAGGAATGATACGTGAGAGTAGATCTCCACATTCCACACCGACATTCTATGTCAAGAAGCCTAATGTAAAGTGGCGCATTGTTCATGCTTACAATAAGTTTTATGCTGTCACCATTTCGGTTCAGACGCCAACAACGAGAAAGGATGGTTTTCAGAACAATAGGTTGAGATGCATCATGTACAGTGCGCTCGACTTCGTCAATGGTTATCACCAATTGCTCAAGCGGGAGAGCGATATTCCGCTGACAGCGGCCAGCACTCCGAGCGGTATGCTCTGGTATTGGCTTGTTATGCCACAAGGGTTATCAAATACCCCGGCTACATTTAATCGTCTGGTGACGCAGTTGTTTAGGCCTCACCGAAGCTGCGCACAAACATACTTTGATGGCATCTTTGTCCAAAATCGTGCTATGGACGGTCGGTCGGATGTGAACAATCACATTGACCATTTACGAGAGGTGCTCGAGTGCATGCGCACGAATAAGTTGTATGCCAACGCATCTAAATGCATCTTTGGTGCAGAAGGGATTACCTTTTAGGGTGCTTTTATCGGAAGGTGGGGTCTTAGAGCGGATCCCGCTAAGGTGAAAGCCATAGTTGATTGGCTGGTTCCAAAGAATTAAAACGGCTTGCGTAAATGGCTTAGCCTTGTCAATTGATTACACAAGTATTGTGCAAATTACGCAGATATGGCTCGGGCACTATCCAATCTCCTTAAAAAGGATGTGGAGTGGTGCTGGACTAGCACCGAGTATGATGCTTTTCGAGTAGTAAATTAAAGTCTACTTCATGCACTAATCTTGACTTTGACCGATCCTGATCGAACTTTCAGTGTCGTCTGTGACGCATCTGACTTTGACATAGGCAGTGCTCTGTTACAGAAAGACTTGGATGGAAGGAAACGCGTCATTGCGTTTGAGTCTCGATAGATCAAATCTGCTAAAGATGACTATCCAGCTCATGACAAAGAGCTACTTGTAAATAGAGTACGCTATCGTCACATTCAGAGTCCATCTGTTTGGCTCTAAGCCATTTGTGATCGATTCAGATCATGCGTCACTACGCACTGCTCCCAGTCGCCTCACCTCTATCAGAGAATGCCTCGCTGGTTTTCCTTCTTTGCCGAGTATAACTTCGAGGTGAAGTGTAAGCCGGGCAAGAAGAATGCTTTGGCTGATGCGTTGTCACGCAGGCCTGACTATGAGCTTGCTCGTGTGATGACTCTATCGTCGTCAGACACTGATCTCATCCGTATGGCATATTCCAACGATGAACAATGTGTAGCTCTGCTACATGCTCTTGGGAGCGACGAGTTCAAGGAGTCAGACAAAAAATGTCAGAACGATCAAGTGCGAGGCTACATTGATGTTCCATCGATCAAGGCCTGTTGTGCTATAGCACGGATGCTGAGGATACTCCTAGTATCGTTGTTTCTCATTAAGAGGAGTGAAAATATCGAAATTTATATGATGCACATGATACTGTGTTGATTGGTCATCTCGGTCGTGAGAGGACCTACGGCTCAGTTAGTCAACGCTATTGGCGTCCCAAACACTATCGATAGTTCAGCACTTATGTGCGTGCGTGTAAAACTTGTCAACGGGTGAAACCCTCAGCTTACGCGGCAGCGCCGATAGCTAGTATACCTGTACCCAAACGGTGTTAAGAGTCCATCAGCATGAGCTTCTTATTCGGTTTGCTGAAGTGTTCGTGTGGCAATACGAATATTGTAATCTTTGTTGACCGTTTGATCAAGATGGCTCATATAGCGGTGGTGCCGGACTCTATCGATGGTGAAGTTATAGCTTTGCTGTTTACCAATCGAGTGTTTCGACAACACGGTTTGCATTTGTAATTGTCTCGGATAGAGATACTCGTTTCACTGGGAAGCTTTATAAGTCCATCTTCAAGGTGCTTGGCACAAGATTGAACATGTCCACAGCGAGCCATCTGTAAAATGATGGTCACATCGAGCGCGTGAATCTAATTATCGGTGACGTCTTGCGTGGTGTTTGCGCCGAAACTGTAAAACGTTGGAGTTCGATGCTTTGTGTCGTTATGTTTGCGTTAAACAACGCCGTGCGTGCCTCCACCGGCTACATACCGCTCTACGTGAATGGCCTCACACACCCTCGCGGTTCATTAACGCTACCACTGCAAGGTCAGGGCTTGGTGGGGGAGGAGTTGCCGATCTGCTTGCTAATTTCAGTCCTGCTACTGGTCAAATACGGACAAGCGAGTTTCTCGCAACACGATTGAATGTCTCACGACATGTGCGTGACGCACTGGCTGATAGCAAAGATAAACAAAAAGGGAAAGCTGATGCAAACGACAGAGGATGTATTATACGTTATAAGGTCGAAGACTAAGTTCTATTCAGTGCTAAAAATCACCTACAGATGTAGCGTCTGCTGTCGTTAGGACAAAGTTGCGTCCGCGCTTCATTGGACCATTCACGGTCGTCGCTAAGAAGAGAATTGCGTACGCACTCAACCTTCCGCGAGAACTGCGCACACACCCTGTGTTCTACGTTGGCTTACTTAAGCCATATCGGGATTCGTCCCACGTGAATTTGGAGGCGCTTGCCCCGCAACATTTGGCATTGCCCGCGGCTGCTGGAGCCGAATCAACATGTCAAGCTGAGCCTCCATCCGGGTTTTACCCAACTCCACCGTCTGAAGACGAGCTGGCGTCGCGTCGAGCGCACTCCGGGTTTTACCCCCAATGTCTCGCGGGGACAGCTTACTTCTTGACGCAGCTTTTCAAGCTCATCCCTCGGTTTATCGACCACCATCGAGGATGATTGATGAGCAAGAAAATTGCCAGATTTATGTGGAGAAACGCCTGATACGACGTCGTTGTCAGGGTCAGTTGGAGTATCTGGTAAAGTGGCAAGGATACCCGGAGTCGGAAAACTCATGGAGTCTGAGATACCCTTTCGGCAGGATTGCCCATATGTCTTTGGTGTTTTTAACATCGCAACAAGGGTCTCCATGCGACAAGAACGCTTCGCACCGATAGTGGTGGAAGCATGTGGGTTGTTGGTCATCGCTTGAACGGCGCTCACAACTGCCGGCAAAGCCGGAGCATGGCGGGTGCGAGTTCGCAATTGGCCTCTGGATTAAGCTTGACGTAGTCATACCGAAGCAGTCGTTCTAGACAAACCTCTGCCACGTCGGCACTTGCTCGTAAAGCTACCACGCTGCTGAGGTGTCGTTTGTGATGCAATCAGCAAACAAACGCATTGTCATCTTCCTCCTGTGATTCGCCTGCGAATAGGAGGATGGGTACACCCTTGATCTGCGGAATCGTTGCACCCCGTGCTTGAGTGTCAAGTCGCAGCTTACATTGACTTTGAGTCGTCAAATAAGGCTCCAGGTACTTCTCGCAAAGTTCCTGTCGACTTGCAAGCCCTTCAAAGGATGTGGGTTCAGTGCTAATGGCCCACGTTGCCAACGAACGGCCTGCCGTTTGGCGTATACGTTCTTCCAAATTAAGTGGAGTGACAACATAGCCACGTCGACTCTCAAGGGTTGCAGCAAGCTGCGTTTGGAGCCGAGCAACCCCTTCTTGTTTGATATGTATTGCTGTTGTTTATCGAGCGGATTGGTGATGATTGCATCGCCTACGTTGAGTGTTTAATGATACGTCGGGGGTGCGTTACCTTCGCCACGTTTGGCGAAGAATTTTGATGCTGTAAGAGGCTTTGCATCAACCACAGATGGGTTGGACAGTGTCCCTTCTTGGTGGTGGACATTGGTATCGATACCATAGTTCAACTTCTCCTTGAGGTCTAGATAAGACGAAAGAGTCCGTTACTCGTGAGGTGGCAATGCCTTAATCGAATGCTTCAACAACCGTGCGGTTAAGCGCACACACCATCCTCTTCGAGAAAAAAATTCGATTGAGGTTTCGAGGTAGCGTCGGTATGGTGGGGGAGAGTGTAACGGGGTTACACAACGTGTGTGGTTTACACAAGACATGGATTCCCATAAAAACGATATTAGAACATTATATCTGTTGTTGGAGGATGACGTGTGTCAGCCACCGAATAAAGTGATCTTTTAGAAGGTGTTGATCAGAACATTAGTGTCTAGAGTAAGTACGCTCGTCTTAGGTGTTCTTTCGGTAAAATAAAATATAAAGTTCAGTTCCCCTTTTGATATCTCAAAGACACGTGTCTTGAGATCGTTAAGAGTCTAGCATACGCCTTGTTAAAGCAGCTATTCTTAGATCCCTCTGTGCTATGATTCTCTGAATCATTTGGTGCCCTGGAACAGGGACCGTAAGCTCTCTGATCTTGTTGACTCTCCAAGTTGGCGTCTTTGAACCAAAGTTGCTCGCAGATCGTTAAGTCTTTCTCTGGTTTAATGAGCTGTGTTCCTTCGCTACAGTAGTTCATCCCGCGTTCCACCGATTATTATAGCATACGGTTAGTCCGGTCGGTGGGAGACAATCGAAACAGACGTTTCATAAAGCGAAGTCAGTGGCCACTGCGCATTGTTTAGTAGAAGCGTATGCGTAATGCATGATGCATCAACCAAGAGAGATCTCGAAACGCTACAAAAGAAGGCAACCACGTAATATATGTAAAATGACATCGAATGCAAATTCAATTTGTATTCACCAATCACTAACGAATATTTATGATTGGAGCATTATTATAGCAAAAGTTACGAAAGCTAAAGTGTTAGGTAATTGTGTATGCAAAGATCTGAGGCAAATTTGCATGGAAAAACCCAAAGGCTCCCGTTTATGGCAAATTATTTGACCTCGCGGCGAAATCCATGTTTAAGAGTCACGAAGAAAATACCTGTGACTTATAACAAACTTATCTAAATCAGCCAAAACATCTCTCATTTCGAGAACACTCATTCTCCTTTTTCCATGTCTCATTATAAAGCAGTAATGACATGATCTGGTGTGAAATTTTGCATCGGGAAGGCCTAAGATCAATTGCCGCGATATGTTCGCACTATAGTATGCGAAATACCGAATCTTTTTCATCCATGTTCCAACCGTCAAGACGGTCTCATGTATACTGATTCGTTACAATCGGGACAAACAAGCAACCATTGTCTAATATTTGTAAGAATTACCATTGCCGCTGATGTTTGGCATTTCATCTCATCTTGCAGCTGTGATGACCGGTACGAACATATAAATAAACGAAACACGACGCTATCGTCGATTGAGTTCAATGTAAAAACTAACTGAATACATTGTCAAGGTGGATTCGCAAGCATCGGTTGGCGAGCCATAGCCGACCACTGCACTTTATAATGCGTTCTGTTCTAGATTGAGCTTCCTATGGCAGAAACGCGGCAGCACCTAGGTGACGAAATCGCTTACTTTTTTCAGTTTTCTTATACAACAACATTTTTCATTAAATTGCAGCTTATAAGATGTAGAGTTGTAGAGCTGGTGTAATGGGGTGACGCCGTAACATGTCATTGCCACCAAATTTGAAATATCAAGATCATCTTGATTGATAATTTTTAAGTATAGCTAACTAATTAAGAAAATATTGAGTCAAAGTTACCTTTGAAACTTGGCACTTCCCCACAAACTGGTTGATCTAGAACTATAAATCAATTATCTTCGTTTCAAACGCTGCTAGACGCGCACAATCATTGTGAAGCGAGTAGCTTACAGTTTAGATTAAGTGAGATTAAAAGGATTTACATCAAAAACCAAATTTAGATATAAAATTACTTCTACTTTTCTACTTTACAACGTATTTGCTCATATGATCAAGTGTTCCTTTGCACACGCACATTTGTATACGTAATGTTCGAGGCAGATGCCTACGTTATACCAGTATCAGTAGCATTTAATGTGTCAGTTCAAGTGCAGGGTGCCCAGTTACACCTGGCAAATTTCCGAGGTTTGTGACGACGTGGACGTATTCATTCTACATTGAGCGTCGAATAAAGAAGAAATGGCTTTCACTCCACGCGCATAGTGTATGAACACTTGACAGACATAGAACTAGCCTCCAGTCTATTGTATGAGCTCCTTAGTTGGCGGAAATATTGTCAACGCCGTGTAGCTCACTACGTAAGAAGACGAGCAACATACAGCAATCGCCATATACTAAACACCAAATTTCAATGTCGCGAGCCAAGACGACCTTGCTTCACCAGCAAGTTTTTTTTACTAACCAGAGCTATCGAGATAACGGGGTGCACATAAGTTCGAAATGTTGAGGAAGGAGCAGGCACAGTCTACTTTCAGCGGGTCGACGCGCTCGTGTCGGCATAAAAACTCGAGGACAGATATTTCCAAGTATGAGAGAGGACGGATGAAACATATGTTTTTATAAATATTATTATTTCAATAATTTGACGTCCTCATAAGATATCTTTGTAATTACCGAAGAGGAAATGATTATCCTGTTCGCAAACTAAAATGTTCTTGACTGAAATAATAAACCTTGGGCCTTGGCCTTCAAGCTGCACGACCCAGATATCATCGGGTTGTAAGGGGTATATAAGTTTCGACTCAGACAGACCTATAAGTCGTCAAGGATAGTATTTGAGGCTAGTTATGAGCTACTATTACCCGGGAAGAGAATGTACCGAGTGGGCGCCTTCGGTCATCATATTGACACCTTGCGAGATGTATCACGCCCAATGTTACATATTAAAACATGTTTATCACGCTGTTTATGCAGCGTATTGAATGTGGTCCCGTCATGACCCTTTTTACACTTCTGGAGCTTAATGCGCTAGAAAAAGCGATATCAGTAATTGAAGATAGACATTATCCTAAATCAGACTCAAGTTGGGTTCTCATTGTCGCCCGATACGACATGAGGCTGAAGGTCTAGATTTTGGTAGACGCCTCTTTCGTATTCAGCAAATATAAACGCGATCGAGGAAACTAAAATATGAAGAAATGCGCTAGATGTCGGAAAGAGGGCAATACATTTATGTTTTTATCGCTATCAAATTGTACACTCACAACAGTACAAAAATACCTCCAGTTGTCCAAGAATGGCCTACGAAGCGGGTCCTTTGTTGATACGAAGTCGCAACAGCGCAGTAGATCGTCCGAACACGGCTGGAATCGGTAGAGGCGGTGAAATGCGTTGCAGATCCAGCGATGTCAAGATAATTGATCCAGGCGTCTTGACGAAAGGTGCTTATAACACATATTCGATGTAGTTACTGCCCCTTGTAAGTATGTAATCTTTGTCATCACGAAACATTGAAGTGATACATGACATGCCACTTCGAAACATGGTCGACTATAAGGCGACACAAACTTTGCTTGAAGCCAGTCACTGGAGGGTGGTGGGCTTAAGACTGGCGAGCGCGAGACCCCTACGATAAGAATGTCGTTGTGTCTTTCAACGGGCGCATCCGTAACATCGAAACATGCAGAGCTACATTCCTACGCGCTAGAAGACGGACAGTATGGTGATAACTTTATTATTCTGATGCTAGATGGCAAATTGATATTGTCTTTGGGAATACCATGGATCACGAGGTACAAATCATGGATCAGATGGGATCATTTATACGCAAAGATGTCTGACACTTCACAATCAGTTGGCCATTTGAAGAACTTCTGATATCTTGTACAGACATGTAATGTTATACAAGTGATTGCGATGGCCTTAATTGATGTTCAATCGTTGGTACGACTATACAGGATATCAGTAAGTTGCCCACATACTGTGAAGCAAACTGTCGGCAACTGTGTTACAACACAGGTAGCGAAGAAGGCCCGATGCTCGAACAAGTTGATTGGTGCGTGGCATGGATGCCTAGCGGATGCACTCAAAAGGATTATAATATTTCCAGAAGCGGCAATATAGAGTTTTGGTCGACTGAAGAGTAGATCGTAGAGGACTTGGCTCTTCAAGAGTACCACATTAAAGAGACGCTGATCGAAAAGCCTTATGTGCGTAATAATAGTAGCTCAAGTAATTGCACTGAGAAAATCGTTTCTCATGTATCTGAGAACTAGAGTTTACACGACAAAATTTAGGCATTATATGCGTATATTAATACATGATTACCTGGCGGTTATATAATCGATCTGAAAAGCCTCTGAAGTTATTGTTAAGAACCGAGAATATTCTTGAGATATCTGCGTACTGAAAAAGTCATTACAGCATGGATCCTCGTTGCAGAGAAAGATACGTGACCGATACTTGATCGGCAGCGGTACTTGCCGAGAACAAGCAGGTTCTTAGCCGCTCATCGATGGACGAAAGTGTCCCCGAATAATAGAATCGGAATATTAATACATATATTAATTCTGGGAGTAGTCGAAGGAATATCTTCATGTATATATTTAGCCATATAAATGTATGTATTCCATACAATATTTGAGGAGCAAGTTTACTATGTATACAGGTACTCTGTAAAAAATCGAACCGAAACCGTACGAAATTTGTATCATAAATCAGTAGCTACTGCGTCGTGAACGAGTCGTTGCGATCGCCAAATCATAAGGTTTGAGTATCAGCGGTTCATGTAAGAGAGTTTATCTTTGTACATGTCTCCGTCCAACAGGGCAATAAGATGGGGGATAGTGCTCACTATCAACAAATTAAGCGATACAACAATACCGGCTCAGAAGCAGATACCGAGAAAGGACGTCATCCCGATTTCCGGATTGGTATTCCTGATACATTTTGCTTTTCGATTCTGAACTTGGTAAATGGATTCTTAAAATTCTTACGCGTGAAATGACATGTAAAACACTTGTAGTGCAAGATTTCATAACGAGCTGATTTGACGATGTTTTGATTTGTAGCCCGGCTATGGATAGTAAGACGAATGAGGAAGTAAATTAACTTTACACTCGAAAAACCATTTTGGTAATGCGCAAATGTAGATTGTAATATATCTCAACAAAGTGTATTCGCAGCTGCATTATACTGCTATGAGTTTATTTCGGTAGGTACGGCGTACACAAAGTATCATTCCATAAAACATTAAAGCGGTCACCGGCTGTCCTGTGTATGCCCCAACGTAAGTCTTTCGACTTTTTTGTGGCTTAGCGGCGAAATAACACAAGTGCTCGCACAACTGTACGGAGATGGCGATATAATCTTTCGTTCGTTATAGAAGAACGAGAAAGGATAATAGAATGCCAAGTTTCAGTAAAGAGCAGGGATTATTGCCCAGGATTGTCTACGACAGTGACCCGACGCACATACAATAACCGCAATCAGCTCCACAGATTGAATAATGCTGAAAAATGAATGGCAAGAGAGAGATTCAATATCTAATAAAACGACTCAGGAAAGACGCGAATGATCATTACGTGTCATTTACCAGATCTGCACTTTATTGGCGCGCACTCTTCATTCACTATCGCATAATATACTCGCAATAAAAGCTGTATATATACGCTACACTATGCAATAGTCGATATTGGCTTCAGCCAGCTTTTTGGCTGTGTGAACATCGGCAACTCGACAAGTTGCAGACAATGCAGAATTATGGCGCCTACGAGAATGTGCAAGTTGCCCGATTCAATAAACACTGCTAGAATTAATTAACGTCTACTTGATAGGACTCAAACTCATTCGCAGTAACTGCCTTTTGCGTGCATCTATCACCCTTTCGAGCGTGTTTTCCTCCTCCTGTTCCACTTTACTACGTGCTACGTCCCTCTCTCTCCAATGGTGTTGGCCGCACATCGCAGTTGTGTACCACAGACTCCTTTCCGTTGCGCACTATCGTCGTCTATCAGCTGGAAGTGCACTTTCGTGCGTACTTATCCCCGCGTTACTTTTCCCAGCCCTTTTTCGCATCTGATTCGCGGCTCTGAGTTCCATCGGTACCTTCGCGGCACAACGCAACAAGATTTCCGACTTTCGAGCCACTGAAGTAACACTCCGTCGCCCACCACGCCGCGCGCCCGTCCTCTTTTGTCTCGCCCTGGAGCCCGCGCAGCGAGCAGTAGCAGTAGCAAGACAACACCCGCACACGCAGCCGATGGACCGCACGCGGACGAGCGGAGCAGCCGACGCCTCGCGCAAGCGCAAGCGCGGGGCGCTGCAGGACATCAGCAACAACAGTAAGACGGCGTTGCAGCCGCAGGACGCGTCGCAGCGCCGCGCGAGCCTCGTCAAGAAGGAGACCAGCGCAGCAGAAGAGGCAGCAAAGCCCAAGCCACAGGCGCCACGCGCGTCGACGCGCCGTCGGTCGACGACTGCGACGGGTCTCTCGACGCGCAAGAGCTCTGGGGCGTCGACTACTGGCCAGAAGACGAACAAACGCGTCAATGGGAGCAAAAAGACGGACGCGTTGCGCGCAAAGAAGCGGAAAGTAGAGGGCAATGAGACGCAGACGGGGCATTCCAAGGTCCAGACGAGCATGTTGTCGTTCCAAGCGGCTGCTGTTGTGAAGGTGAAGGAGAGGACGGACGAAGCGGTGGCGAAGGAGGCGGTGGCGATTCAGGAGGAGCAAGAAACGGACAGGAAGGTGGGGCGTGTGCGATGCTTTTGTTGTTATTGTTGTTATTGCTCGTGTTACTTTTGGTGTTGGTATGGTGAAGTTGCAATGAGTGGATGGTGCTGATTGGATAGTGCGGTGCTCTGGGTCGTGTGTGGTGTAGGTGGTTCATGACAAGACGGAAGCTGTTGTGGATGCTGGAAACGATGAGGACAGAAAGACTTTGACTGATGAGGAGGTGGAGACGAGTGAGGGGGGACGGGACGAACAGACGCAGGTGGTTCAGGTTGATCGACAGTGTGGGGGAGACACAACTACGTCGACGACTGCTGCCACGACTGCTGCCACGACTGCTGCAATCGCTATTGCTGAGCGACGCGACGAGTATGCGCCTCGACCGTATACTTTTACGTACGACCACAAGAGTTCGTGTTTCGACAAGGACACGTACGCTGCGACTGTCCGTGATATCGACGCTCCGTCTACAACGACGAGCTCACATCAGGCAAAGTTAGTGCGGGAGCTGGACAGGTACTACCGGAAACACGAAGTGAAGTACTTGCCCGAAGCGGATTACATTGGTACGGTCCAAACGGACATAAACGAGAAGATGCGGACAATCCTGATTGATTGGCTTGTCGAGGTCGGCGAGGAGTACAAGCTGGACTCGCAGACGTTTCACAAGGCTGTGCGTAGCCTTCCTAAGCATTCTTTACTTCGGCGATGCTTTCTCTGACGTTTGTTATGTCGTTATCGTAGGTGAACTTGGTGGATCGCTGTCTCAAGAAGATTCGGATCAATCGCAAGCAGTTCCAGCTGCTTGGGTGCGCGTGCATGATGATCGCCGCAAAGTTTGACGAAGTCTACGGTCCGAACGTCGAGGATTTCGTTTACATATCCGACCAGACGTACACTGCAGACGAGGTACGCAGGCTGTGAACGACACTCCGTTGTCGCTTTTGTGTGTGTGTGCTACGTGTTGAGTGCTGGAATGTGGACAGATGCTTGATATGGAAGCACAAGTGCTCCGCGCACTAGAATACCGCATCGCATCGACCACGTGCTATGGTTTCCTGCATCGCTACATGGAAGCAGGGTGTGCAACGGCCAAACAGCGGTCATTTGTGTCGGTGCGCATGTAAAATGAATGTTGCGTGTGGATCGAATGATGTCATCTGACTTGTGTTGTGCGTGTTTGTTGTTTGGTTGTAGTACCTGTGTGACTTTGCACTGTTGTACTACCACATGGTACGGTACAAGCCGTCGAAGCTGGTGGCGTCTGCTGTATACCTCGCTCGTGTCACTACGAGCGAGACAGAGGCGTGGACTCCTACATTGCACCATGTGACCAAGTACAATCCTGTAGATATTCAGGACTGCATCGAGGAGCTCCACCGTCTCCACTCGATCGAGTCTGAGGTGGTTGACTCCCAGCGCGATAAAGCAAAAGCTGTGAGCGAGAAGTACTTGGCGGACAAGTTCCATAAGGCCAGCAGCATTCCAGCCTGCAGCAAGAGCCGGTTGACGGACTCGTTTCCTCAATACAAGCCTTCCTAACAAGGCAGGATGAGGACTGGCTGGCAGATTGGCGGCGCGCCACGGCGTTATCATCTTCTGCTCATTTGCAGCGTCATTGCATGCAATTGGAGACGTACGAATGGATGAACGCCAACCCGTTCAGCAGCTTCGTAGCGGCTTTCCAGGACGCCAGCAGCCTCGAGTTAATTTCATCATTATAGGTCAGGTTTCGTGTTGCTTTATTTTAGGATCCTCTGTGTTGATTACATCTGCAACGATCTCTCAAAGTTAATTCGATCGGTAATCTGTATGAAAAGACCGGTATTTGCACACAAGAAAGCGGCTACTTCGTCGCTAAAACCGTACCGAAGCGGTCGTGCTCGTCTCGTGCTGCATGTATCGGCAACCCAGCGGCTGCTCGGCAAAGTCAGCAACGACCAACCAAAAGTCGAGTGAGCTCAAATCCTACACGAGCCGTTCACGGCGAAATATTTGAGTTGATGCGCGCGCGCTCGTACTGCAAAACGAATCGACGACGCGGACGCGCTGGTCACCGCACTTTTTTGGCAAAGCACAAGCAGCTGGTTGACCCACCACGGCACTGCTCTATGGGGGAACGGACTGCCGTGATTTTTCAATGACGGATAGCTTCGTTGGGAAGCTCGTGACGTCGTGACGTAGTTGATGGCCACGTCTAGATGAAGATTTGCATCATGTAGGACCGCATGGGGTCTCTGTTGGTCCCCTTTTGTCACTACGGGTGTTGTACTTGGTCGCACTCACTCGCGGTACATGTTCGCTATTGAGCGCATACAGCGCTCGTACTTATTTTATTCTGGTGAATGTCTGTGCCACAACGAGAGTGGACGGGGGCGCTCGTTGGTTCTAGAACCGTCGCGCGTTCTCCTGAACGTCGTCGATGGCTCGCGATGGACACCGTTTGCCGGTCGGTCGGTCCGGTCGGTCGGTCGCGTCTCGCTTGACAGAACCTTCGAGAAGACGTTTTCTCTGCGTTCTTGTATGCCCCGGATCTTTTCGTTTTCCTCGTGTGCGCCACACACACATCCAGCGCCATCGCCCCCTCAGCCAGCCAGTCTCGACCCCGCGGCGTCCACACATACGAAAGAAAAAAAGGAAACAACAACCGCAACCAGCAACCCGCAACCCGCCCGCGCAACCGAAAGTTGCCGTCTTTTTAGTAGCAGTAGTAGTCGCAGTCGCAGCCCAGCAGTGCGCACTCACTCTCTCGCGGTCCAGTGTTAGAGACCGTCCCAGCAACTCGAGCAAACGCCAGTCGTTTCCTTTGCCCCTTCTCGCCATTCCGCATTTCCCCACTCGCGCGACTGAGAAAGGCCCGAGATGTTTGGCGGCGGGTTTGAAAGTTTCTTTGGCGGCGGCTTCGACGGCAGCGGCGGCGGCGGCGCGCCGTCGAAACCCGTCGACAACAGCAAGTTCTACGACGCGCTGGGCGTGCCCAAGACCGCCACGACGGCCGAGATCAAGAAGGCCTACCGCAAGCTCGCGCTCAAGAACCACCCGGACAAGGGCGGCGACCCCGAGCTGTTCAAGACCATCACGGTCGCCTACGAAGTGCTGTCGGACCAGGAGAAGCGCGAGCTCTACGACCAGTACGGCGAAGAAGGACTGCAGAACGGCGCGGCCGGCGGCGACGCGAGCGATCTATTTAGTCAGTTTTTCCGCGGCCAGGGCGGGCGCAAACCGCGCGGGCCGCAGAAGGGCGAAGACCTCACGCACCCGCTCAAGGTCTCGCTCGAAGACCTGTACAATGGCAAGACGGTGAAGCTCGCGGTGAACCGCGACGTGCTCTGCAGCCGCTGCGACGGCCGCGGCGGCGCAGAAGGCGCTGAGAAGACGTGCGACTCGTGCCAGGGGCGCGGCATGCGCGTGCAGCTGCGGCACATTGCGCCCGGGATGGTGCAGCAGATGCAGAGCGTGTGCCCCGACTGCCGCGGCCAGGGCAAGAGCATCCGCGAGAGCGACCGCTGCAAGGCGTGCAAGGGCAAGAAGGTGACGAAGGAGCGCAAGGTGCTCGAGGTGCACATTGAGAAGGGCATGCGCAACGGACAGCGTATTACGTTTGCCGGCGAGGCCGACCAGGCGCCGGGGACCGTCCCGGGCGACATTATCTTTGTCGTGCAAGAGAAGGACCACGCGACGTTCCAGCGGAAAGCCAGCAATCTGATTATGGAAAAGAAGGTGAGTCTCGTTGAAGCGCTGTGCGGCTTTGAGATGCTGGTCGAGCACTTGGACGGCCGCGTGCTGCATATCAAGACGCGGCCGGGCGAGATCATTAAGCCCAACCAGTTCAAGTCGGTGCACGGCGAGGGCATGCCGACGCACGGCAACCCGTTTGTCAAGGGCCAGCTCGTCATTCTGTTCAAGGTGCAGTTCCCCGAGAGCGGCAGCTTGTCGGAGAAGCAGCTGAGCGTGCTCAAGAGCACGTTGCCCGCGCCCATGCCGGTCGTGCCGGTGGCAGAAGCCGAAGAGTGTTTTCTGTCGGAGTTTGACGCGGAAGCGGCCAAGGCCGAGCAGCAGCAGCGCGAAGCGTACGACTCGGACGAGGAGCGTGGCGGCGGCCAGCGCGTGCAGTGCCAGCAGCAGTAGGGACCTTTTTTTTCGGGACAGGGGAAGAGATTAGACCCGGCCACGGAATTGAGGACGCGGGGTGGGCGGTCAGGCGGGCGGTCAGTCGATCGGTCAATCGGTCGGTCACTCGGTTGGTTGGTCGGTCGGTCGGTCGGTCGGTCAGTCGGTTGTATGTTGAATGAATGCAGGCGGCGCGAAGCTGCATATGTTGCAGACTGACTGGCGGCCTGCCTGCCTCGCTGGCTGCCTAAGTGACTCACCGGCTGCCTGACCACTTGATCGATCGGTCTCACGGCCACCATCTTGCAAACACTTGTGCACCAGTGTGTGATGTCGCGATCCATACGTTAAGCAAAAGAGAAGGAGAAAAAGGGAGAAAAATGAAGACGGTTTTAGGCGAATACATGATACACAGCACAGGATGTGTGCGATGTACCAACTGAAGATTTCAGTAGCTGAGACAGCGTAGCGGCGAACGACAGCACGCGACAGCGGAGAACGACATCAACACAGACTGACATCATCATACCACGAGACCACAACAATCACAATCGCTCCTCCTCTATAGACGACAGATCGACAGCACGACTGGGAAACTGCAAATGGGATCGGCTTGCATTAACACTCCAGAAGCTCCGTACAAACTCCTTCCTCCTCGTGGCCAACAAGAACAAAGTCCACACTAAACGGCTCTCTCTTCCTCGCGGCAGCACCTCAAGTCGCCACTTGGCACGCCAGAGGAAGGCCTGGCACCTTGCGCTCCTGCTCTTGCGGCGGCAATTACTCGTCCACCGTGTCGTTCTGCAGCCCCTTGAAACTCGCCACCTGCACGTGCTGCACCAGCGTGTAGAGCTTCTCCTTGGCGTCCTCGTCGTCGTTGCGCTTGCGCGACAGACGCACACGCACGCGGTAGGGCACGTTGCGCACACCCTTGGACCAGATAAACTTGTTGAGCTTCGAGTCGATCCGCACGTCTTCCGTCTTCATGGCCTTCACTGCAAACTTCTTGATGGCACGCACGGCACGGGCCGCTTTTTTCTTAAACACACTGTCGACAGTCAATACAACACGCAAGTCAGCAAAACATAAACAAGTGTCCCAACTGAACGTCAAACATAACTACACTCGAGCTAATCTCCAGAACGACAGGAGCTACGACGCATCGAGTCCTAGCGATCATCGAAAGCATAATGGACACAACTCCAAATAGCGACAAGGAACAGCGAATCACCCAGTCTTTCGTTGTGGCTGAAAAACGTACCATTTGTGAAGACGCTTGTGCAGGTTAATGGTGTAGTCACGAGCCACAACGTCCGGCGCGCGCTTCGTCGTGCGCGTCTTGATCTCCTTGACCATCGTGAGTGTTCTTGACGAGCTCGCTTTTCCCAAATGTAGCTGGGCCGAGCCTTGCGTAAGTACGTGCGATAGGGACAAGGCCAGCCACCCGATTCAGCTGAATACCGAACAGGTACCGGTGCGTCTGTACCGCCGATATGGTACTGCTCCAATGGTGTGGAATCCGACCGCACGTAAGTACGAGTAGCCGTCTGCGCGTTCGATGGCCTTTTTCAGCCACGACTAGGTGCGTTTTGTTTCTCGCTTTTCTGTAGCCATCTCGGGTCTCGAGGGGGCACAGCGCGTATGACAAGTACGTGTAGACGATCAGTCATTGCGTCATAGAGTGGTAGTGCGACGAAGGGTGCAACGCAGTAACGGACGAAGCTTCGACGTGGACGTACATGTCGAGCTGTGCGGTCAGCTTCTGACAAAAGAGAAACGTCAAAGCAGAAGGTCAGCACAGAGAGCAGCGATCTTGTGGTCTCTATCCGCTCAGCCACACTGTTCGACAGCAAAGAACTCGTTCGTATCGGTCGTCGACACGCTCCTTCGTAACTTTGCTCCACCTCTTTCTCTCTCTCGATTTCGCTCGATTCCTCTCAGAAAAGCCAAGTTGATCTTCAACGACAGCTCCTTCCACGCGCGCAGTGAGGAGTCTCCGTGACAGCCGCCACGCTCGAAACTCGGGCCCGTGAGCTTCTTCGGCGCTCGTTCTTGCAGGCCAAAATAAAACGGTACAGACAGCTACTCCAGCGCTACTTGTTGCAGTTACGTTCCTGCGAAAACGACCCGCGGCGACTGTTAAGCGAGCAGCAGAAACGCGAGTCGGTGGTAGCACTGTGTCGAGAGGTCTTTTACCCACAGAGAGGCACAGAGAGAGAGAGAGAGAAAGAGAGGAAAAGCGCTGTTACCGCGAGGCGAAAGTAACGGCTCAGGGGATCAAAACGGTCCGTCTACTGTCGCTGATGGTCTCCCGGTGCCGCCTCCGTCCCGACTTGTCGCGGTGGGCTGCAGTTATACCTGAGGACAGTCCACGGTATGTGCGGTCGTCTTCTTCCAATTGAGACTCATTCCAGCTTTTCCACTGTCGTCCTCCGACACTCTTCTTCTACCACAACTCCACTTGAACATGGGCTGCCAGCACTCGAAAACGAGCGACGTCATCGAAGGAAAGAGGACAGAGCCCCCGGCGATCGATGCGAGCGGCAAGACGTCGATGGACATTGTCAATAGTGAGATCGTTGCCGATGAGATGAGCAAGAGCGTCCCACCCGTCGAGAAGCATGACGATCGGACTGTCGTCGCACACGGACCAGAGGTCGCGATTACATCCCCCGTAGCAGCCCCAGCTCACGAAGGAGACGAGGCACTGACCAAAGCAAAACAACAACAGGCACATGCAGAGACTGGTCCAGAACCCAATGTCACGAACGCGTTGCTGCCTGTTGCTACTACAGTGCCAGTGCAAGACGACGCAACACCTGTTGGGGTCGTTGGAACTGACACAGAACCACTCGTCGCGTCTGAGACCACTGTCGAGCAGGAGGTGGCAGTACCACAGGACCACACGTCGCTTCTTGAGCGCGAAAAGGCCGTCGTGACGAGCGCAAGTGCGTCTCCACCTGTCTGGACGTTTGTCGCCGAGACCATCAGCTTTACAGTCGGCGTCGCGTATTACAACATCTCTGGGTCCACTGCCGAGGGCGACGAGGTGCTGCTGACCAAACGGTACTCGGAGTTTAAGCTCCTGCACGCCGAGATGACCAAAGTCATGACCGCAATTGAACTGCCGCGTCTCCCGGGCGCGTCGTTCCTGCAAGGCCGCAATGACAAGACGCTCTTGCGCCATCGCGAGGCAGCGTTCGTCCAGATGCTCAACGCGATCGCCCAGCACCCAGACGCGTCCACCAGCGCTTCGTTCACGGCCTTTTTGGCCTAGAGCAGACCCGAAGGTCTGTTGTATTCTACGCTCCCCCTTGGACCGGAGCGACATGTTGTACCCTATGAGACGTCGCGTTGATCCCTTTCGCCGCCAGAACAGCAGTAGCAGCAACAACAGCAACAACAGCAGTAACAGCGCTCGACAGTTTGGACAGCAGCAGGTGGGGCCGAGAGATCAACTGATCGATCGACTTATCGATTGTCCTGTCGACGAGCAGACGAGAAGCTCATCTGACCTGGTCGTGCTCGGGCGGGCGGGCGGCCACCACATGTCGCTGGGCCGTGTTTGGATGTAATGCGGTCATTCACCTCCTCTTTTAGCACATGCCTTTGACAGACGACGCGGTAAACTCGCCCCCCCGCCCGCCCACCTCTGTACTACGTCTCTGTATGGAGATTCGCGTTTATGTATGAAGTCTCTGCCGCCGCTCGCGTGTTCGCTGTCTACCAGGTGTGTAGGTGCAAAGAGAGCGCTCGGACCCTTTGGCAAGAGACCGAGTGAGCGAGCGACTTACTGAGCGACTTACTGACCGATTGACCGACCGATTGACCGACCGACCGACCGACCGACTGTCCATTTTGTGCGGCTCATCATTATTCAATTCGCTCGGTCAAAACCCCTTGAGCGCGGCCGAGACTTTGTGTGGATTCCGTGAGCTCTTCGAATGGGCTGCAGTCACTCGACATCCGCTGCTGCTGCTGCTACGGACGACGTCGAGGCAGTGCACTCGCCCACAGCCATTGGCGTCAGGGAGAGCGTTCACCCGTCTACAGTGGAGACGCCAGTGCCTGAGCGTGGAAATGGCTCCAAAGACGAAGCTCCTGTCAAGTCGACGGACGATGACGCGCTTCCCGTTGCGGCCGCTGTCCCACTTGGAGCTGTCGCAGAAGAAGCGGATGTTGATGCTGCGAAAGAGACAGTGGAACCGGAAGCTGTTGCTGCTACTGTAGCTGAGGAAGAGCCCCTGCAGGCTGAAGAAGCTGCTGCTGCTACTGTTGTACCTGATGAAGAGGCGATTGAGGCTGAGGGAGTTGCTGCGGAAGCGAAAGCTGTGGAAAAAGGGATCGAGACGAAGGAGTTGGTCTGTGTCAGAGCTCCTGAAGAAGTGATTGAGGCAGAGGAAGTCGCTGATGTCGCTGTTGCTGCTGTGGAAGAGGCTGTCAAGACCGAGGAAGGGGTCGCAGCTGCAGCTGTCGAGGAGCGCGTTGAGATCGAGGAGGCTGCCCCTGCTGCAGTGGAGGAAGAGTCGGTAAAGGCAAAGGAAGTTGTCACAGCTGACGCTGTCGAGGAGTCGGTCGAGGCAAAGGAAGTTGTCACAGCTGATGCTGTCGAGGAGTCGGTCGAGGCAAAGGAAGTTGTCGCAGCTGAACGTGTCGAAGGGTCTACTACGACGGAGGAAGTTGCTGCGGCTGCTGCTGCTTTCGCTGTCGAAGAGGTGGCGAAGACAGAGGCCGTTGTTTCCACTGAAGCTACTGCACAGTCTGTTGAGACAGAGGAGGCGGTACCAGTCATAGCTCGTGCAGAGAGTGTTGAGACAGAGGACGCTCGTGCTGCTGAAGCTGTTGTCGAAGTGGTCGAAAAGCCGTCGGAAGCAACTACAGCAGCTTTAGTCGACGAGGCTGCTCTCTCGCTGAACGACGATGCTCTAGCCGAGGAGGTTCCAGCAGCAAAAGCAGCAGCCGAGGAGACTGCTTCTCTATCGAACGAGGAGAAGCAAGTCCCTGCTGGAGCACACCCGGACGAGGTGACAGGAGTGACAGAGTCTGTCACTGAAGCGGAGGCGTCCAAGTCTGCAGTCGACGTTCCCGTAGAGACAGACGCGCCGGTGAACGCGCGTCACACGTCGGAGGAAGTCCCAACTTCTGCACTCGTGCACGAGGCCGAGTCGGCTGAGAGCTCTGTCCTCACGTTCACAGCAGAGGACACGACGTTTGACGACAATGGCGTCGCGTTCTATAACTACACGGGCTCGGACGCCAGCGGTGCTCGCAAGGACGACGTGCACGTGTCAAAGCGCTACTCGGAGTTTAAGGCTCTGCACGCACAGCTCTCGGCCAAGCAGATGACAGACCTCCCGGCTTTGCCCAAGGCGCCGTTCTTACAGGCGCGCAATAGCCCGAGGATGCTGGAGGACCGCAAGACGCAGTTTTCGGTCCTGCTCAACGCCATCGCTGCGCATCCTGCAGCGTCTCAGAGCGAAGCGTTCACGGCCTTTTTGGCGTAGACAGATAGAGCGTAAACGCCAGAAAGAGCCTCTTGCACGTACACATTACCATCTCATTTGTTGCCATTTACAGTGTGTGCGTGTGCTACGTTTGCCATGTTAGTCGGTGTAAGAGATACGCACTGACGGAAGGAAAAGAGTCGACTCAGCGCATGTGTAACGGAATAGAAGAACGCGGCGTATGTGGTGCCGCACATGTCGTCGTAAAGGTCGTCGCCCCTTTGCATCAACCACAATAACCACAACAACAGAATCATTTGCAGCCCCAGTGGGCGTTTTCGACCGTAAATCTCAACAGCACGTGGTGCAACAACTTCACGTCAGTGGACCTCGTGCTGCACGTGCACATCTGTCTCACACGCGAGTCCGTCGTAGCGTTCGTAATGCTTTCGCCCGCATAAAACGTGTACCTCAAATGAGGTCGCGTGGCAGAGATAAACAAACGGAGGACCACCAGCAGCAGCAGCAGCACATTGTGCGCGCCAGTCGTAGTGAGACCATGAGACCAGGCGACTTGCGGGCAACGGCACAGCGGACGCTTTCGGCCGACAGCGGTCGTCATTCTTCCGTTTCTGCACTCGCGCCCACGTCCATTGCGTCTCCAATGGGCTGCACGCCGTCAACGCTCAACCGACAGCACGACGAGGCAGACGCGGTGTTGACGAAAGCTACCGACGTCGTGGTCGAGCCCCACGTGTCGTCAGTGGATAAGCCGTCGGTTGGAGTGGAGTACAAGTGGCCGGACATTGGCCTTCAGTTCGTGCCGGGCGAAGTGAGCGTCAACGAGTACGGCGTCGCCTTTTACAACTTTGACGGCTACAATCCAGCCGACTCGCACCAGGACATCCACGTGTGCAAGCGCTACTCGGAATTCAAGCGCATGTACACGGAGATCTCAGCGCTCGTGCTTCGGGCGAACAAGTTCCAGATGTACCCGAGTCTCCCGCCAATGCCTCCAGCGAACGCAGTCACGTTTGTGCTTGGTCGTGGCCACGAGAACGTGGTAAGAGCGCGGGAAGCGCAGTTTGTCAAGATCCTCAACGCAATGGCAGCGCATCCCGTGGCGTCGCAGAGCGACTCGTTTACGCAGTTTATCGCTTAGAGAGTTAGGCGGGGAGAGAGCCAGCGGAATCTGCTGCGAATACATGTACTGTACAAAGTCTCTTCCAGCTGCTGCTGTTGCTGTTGCTGCTGCTGCTGTCTCTGCGTGCGATGTCGGGAAAGTTTGCCGCCAGTCTGTCTCTCCGAGTCTGACATGACTTGCACTATGTAGCGCGCGTCCGCGTTGTCGTCTGCAGTGACAGCTTCGCGCGGAACATTCGAATCGCGAGAGTAAAGTGCCGCCGACTGCATATGGCCACAAGCGCTGGAAATCAGTCGGCGCTCGCAGCGTCTCATTCCGACTCTCGCGCTACGCGTCGCATCGACCCAACGTCTCTCTTTGTGCACCGTTATGGGCTGTGCGTGTTCGCGGAAAAGCGATCAGGGGCTGTCGGCCGAGTCCTTGTTCATCGATGTCGTGGTCGCGAAGCGTCCCGGAAGGCGGGACGTCGGTCCCGTGCCGATACATCCCCACACGTGGAAGCAAAGGAGCGGTCCGTCCTCATTGTCGTCGAAAGCCGCGGACGGCAACGACACGACCCCGTCGGTCCCAAGCGCCAAGTTGAACCAGCTGCCACCGGATGACCTGCTGACGTTTTCAGCCGTCAAAACCGTCGCGGATCCAGACGGCGTCATGTTCTACCACTTCTGCGGCTCCCGTGCCGACGACTCGCCGTCGCAGCGCTGCTACATCCGCAAACGGTATACGGACTTTAAAGTGCTGCACGCAAAGCTCGCGCAGGTCGTTGTCAATCACGAGAACGAGACGGCAGTGCCGCAAAAGGCGTTACCAGCGATGCCGTCGGCTCTACATTGTTGGTCGTGTGTGCGTCAGTGCGACAGCGAAGAGGTTTTGAAGGAGCGCGAGAAGCAGTTCACGGCAATGTTGAACGCCATTGCACGACATCCGGTGGCGCGTCAAAGCGCAGAGTTCGTGCGCTTCTTGTCGGGTTGCAGCTAACAACCGATCAACACGATGTGTCCTCGTCGTTCTGAGTCCGTACTGGGTGCTCTTCAGTTTACACACACGTCAATGCAGTTGGGTTTGTCCGGCAGAGACTGTGGCTGCCCATGTGTCTCGCCGGCGTGGCACCCACCGGCTGCTGCAGTAGAAACGCGTACGGCCACTTCCACCACCTCATCCTCCACCTGCTGCTGCTGCTGCTGCTGCTGTCGTATCGCACCAAACACACCAACCAACAAACACACCGACCAACAGACACACCAACCAACAAACACCCGTTGCGTGGGTTCGTTCATCCGCTCCTGACGCACTCTTTGACCGCAGCCGCCTGTCCGACTCGTCGTCGCCGTCGTCATCGAGCAGCGTCCCCACAGTCTCTGCCCCACCCCACACCCGACGCGCACTTTCGCCGGTCGTCGCGCCTGTCCGTTGCCGCGCCGTCACGATCCTCGCCATCACCTCCAAAGCGCTTTGTCTCTCCATCCTCTGTCGCTCTTCTTCTTCTTCTTCTTCTTCTTCCCCGTCGGTCACGTCGTTCGTCGTTCGCACGTGGGTGCATTGTTTTGCTGCCCACCGTTTCTTGTCGTGTCCATTAGTATGGGCTGCAGCCACTCGACGGCGGATTCCACGCGCCCCTTTCGTGCCCACAGCGTCGCTCTGCCCTTACGCCCCTCGACGCCTTCGTTCCATGTGCCGAACAGCGTCCGGCGCGACGTCGTCCCCACGAGCGGTGCGCCGGCGCACCCGACCACGGGAACCGACCTGAAAGACGACGTCCCGTCGTTCGTCGTCTCGAACAGCGCCGACTTAGTCGGCAGCTCGGACGGCGAAATGGTTTACGCCCTCGTGCGCACCTTTACGTTCTCGTTCATCCAGGCGTCCGAGACGAGCAGCACGCACTCGAGTCTGGGCGACATGTCGTTCACGCCCGAGGAGGAGACCCCGCCGGCCTCTTCGTCTCCAGTTGTTGCTGCTGCCTGCTGCTGCTGGTGGACCGCCGCCGCCGTCGTCTCTTGTTACTGCGCTTCTAAGCGACCCCGTGGTCGAGTTGCCGCCGATTCCAGAAGAGCTCTTGGGTCGGGACGGACGCACTACTGGGCGGGCGGTCAGTGGCAGTGCCACGAAAGCCAATGCGTCGCCGCTGTCGTCGTCGACGTCTTCGGAGACGCAGAACGGCGAGAGCAGTGGAGAGAGCGAATTGGACGTGACGGACGCACTGGACGCGGCCGACTGCAGCGGCCGTCCAGAAGCGGATCACTGCAACGCGACCGACACGAGACGACCAGTGGCTGCGACGACTGCATCGAGTGGACAGAATGCGCTCGGCGGTCCGAAGACGGAAGCGGATGTCCGTCACGAGCGTCGTGCAGCTGCTCGCGAGACGTCGTCGTGCGACGCCATTGACGACGAGTCCATGCGACGCAAAGTCGTGGAAGCCGACGCGCTGGCGATCGTGCAGGAGGTCATGCGAGCGGCCGTGTCCAACGTGACAACCGCAGCGTCAACACAGGTCGGTCATCATCCGCAAGCTCCGGTTCCAGGGCGAGCAGCTCCCGTCGAAAGGAGCAGCTTGCAACTCGAGCCGGTGAGCGCGACGTGGAGCCTGAAGACGCCGCGATCGCGCAGTGCCCCACTGCTGAACGTCTGTGCCCCGACGTATGCGATCGTGGGCACGTCGACGGCCAATGGCGTCGTGTGGTATCACATGCAGTGCACGAACGAGGAGGCGACGGACTGCTTCAAGTGGCCCGCTGTGCTCTTGCGTCGGTACTCGAGATTCCGCGCCATGTACTGGCAGCTCAAGGCGAGCAAACTGCCTGCTGCCGACAAGCTACCCGAGCTGCCTCCCGCAGGTCTCGTGCACTTTGTGCGCGGTCGACAGAGCCAGCGAACCATTGAGGAACGGCAGACGCAGTTCTCGAGTGTGCTGCACTACATTGCTACGCATCGAGAGCTGCACGAGAGCGCTGTCTTCCAGCGCTTCCTCGTCCAGTGACGCACTGACGGACGAGCCGACTGACTACGTATGCTGTCGTTCGTTCCTCTCGCTGTGCCGCCCCAGCAGTAGCTGCTGCCGCTGCTGCTATGGACCACCAGCGCGTTCTTTGACGCTGTCGTTCCCCACTAAATTTTGCCAACAATCTCTCGCTGTGTGGCTACTGCCGCGTAGCACAGCTATTGCACACGCATTGACTCGTTTCTGTTGTCGTTGAGCTGATCTAATCGAGGAGCTCATTGTGCGTCAAGGAGGAGGTATGAACTTCCATGAGACGTCCAGACGCTATTTGCCAGGAGGATATCCGCAACGTATGGGGCCGAAGTTCGTCACATATGTTCCATCTGCGCTCGCGAGAGAGAGAGAGAGAAAGAAGCAGTGGATCGAAAGCAGCAGCGGCGGTATGAGCGCCACAGCTCTAAAGTCTCCGCTAACCTCATTCGGGCCGTCTGTCTGCCCATGTGCACGGGCCATTTCGCTCGACTTTTCAGGTGGGATTTCCACTGTATGTATGACCCGTTTGTCCCCCGCATGCCAATCATTCAGTGATCGATGGATCGATCCATCGGCCGAATCATCGAACCCGTCTCCCACCCCACCCGATCGCCAAAAATCAAAGACCGGTCGAGTCCACAGATACGCAGACGAACGTCTGTCACCGGAACTGGCAGTTGGCATTCTCTCCACTGCTCACGTACGCTCATGAACGACCGAAGGAACGACCCAATGGCCAACACGCAGCCGGCCCTTTGGTACTACTGCAATCTCCGTGACACGTCCGAGACTTCCTGTGTGGTTCCGATGGCCCAAGAGCACCGAAGAGCTGCTCGAGGGGACACGACAGCTCTGGTAGAGAGACCTCCGCGATCGGTGGCGTTCACAGGTGAGACGGACGACGAGTTGAGCGTTCCGCGATCGACGTTTGTGTTGGCAGCTGATTTCGCTGCGACGTCGGACGGAACGATCGCGAAAGTCGGACGTGGCGTCTCGAGAGAAAAGGACACGGCATCGGAACGAGTGGCGACGGAACCTGTTGCGCCGGCAGTCGTTGAAGGCGGTGGGAGTTTTGCATTGGAGACTGAAGCGGTCTACTCGATGGAGAAGAGTGTGGTCAGAGTCGTTGCAGCCGAAGAAGAAGGAGGAGGAGGCGGGGGTCAGGTTGAAGCTACTGCTGTAGAGGTCGAGCAGGACGCGGTTGAGGTTGTTGCAGTTATCACGGATACAGTCGTTGATGTGGTCGTAGCGGAGGCAGTGGAGACTGTGGCAAAGTCGAGGGAGAGCTATAGCAGCGCTGGTCGAGACGATGCCGGGACTGACGCGACGACTTGTGCCGCAACGGTAGCGAAGACTGCGAGCGATGTTGTCGGAGCGCTCGGGTCGTCGTTGACACCAGACGTCTCTACAGCAGCAAAGCGTACGACCGGTGACGCGTGTACGACAGCATCGCAGCCAAAGAGTTCCAATGTGTCTGCACAAGAGGCAGTCGGGTCCACTTGTGCTGCAGAGGTGGACGAGGATCTGGAGTCTGAGATCGACGAGACTATGGTGATTGACCGGGACGTGGCAGCGACAGAAGCTGCAGCTGCACCTGACGCACAAACGTCTTCGCTGAGTTTTCTCCCCGAACAAATCCGCAACAACAGCTACGCGGTCTCATCCGTAGCAGTGGCTGTCGCTGCTGCCGTTGCTGCGACGCTACTGGCGCGCAGGTAAACACAAAAAGAGGTCCACTAACGCCTTGTCGGGTATGCAGTCGCTAAGCTAAAAGACACACCGTCCCGCGTCTCCCGTGTCGTTTTCCATCGCGCAGCTTCGCTGGTGAGTCAAAACAGCCCATCTGCACTCGGTCGACGATTCCAACGCCATTGTCATGAGGTTGCAGCCCAACGACCGAACGCGACGTCATAATGGTACATGATCTGCGTATGTGTTACCTGCATGCAGACACACAACGCGTACAAGTCATTGGATCTGCAACACTGCATCAGTGCTCTTCAGAGCGCACGTCGACAAGAAGTCCGACCTCTTGGGCACGTAACCCCCCCACCAAGTCGAGCAAACCACATGGATCTCGAGCACAGGCGACGACGACGTAGAAGCTGAAACGGCCCAGGCGTCCATACCACTGGCCGCCAGATGCTAACGGACGCCCCTCATCAGATGGCTGCTACGAACGCGGCAGACCTGCAACTTGAACCGTACGGTGCGACGTGCGTCTCCGATACTTACAGCCCTCTCGTCCTCTGAGCGACAACAACGAGAACAACAAAAGGGTTTATGCGATCGTCGCTGGAGAGCTCCTGACTGTGTGTGTCTCTGTGTGTGTCTCTGTGTGTGTGAGTTGTCATTACTACCGAAAACCTGTCAAAGTCTCGTGAATAACTAATCAGTTGATCAATGGGTCGACCGCTCGGATTACTGCCGTTAGCAGTAGCAGTAGTACGTTCGAGGAACGTGATGGCAGTTGTCGGACGGACGACGAGGAACTCACTTGCGGCTGCTGTGCGTAATGGCGCGACCGGTAGTGAACGTGACATTACTTCGAGCGAGTGCGCAGCGGACACTTCTGTGGCTATGGCCACGTGAGTCGCTGCGGTCGCAGTCGAGAGACAGCGGGAGAAGAAGACGAAGGAAAGCGAAGGACAGCCGATCGATGGCGCGCGTGGACTATTTATTGTCGCGCAGGTCGCCGTGTCGGATGTCGTTTGGCGCACTCGACGGGGGGGGCGTCCGACCGATGGAGTTGGCCACTGGTGACCCGTTTGCGATTGTTGTTCGCTGGTGCCGAGCGATTGGGACGGAAGATGGGCCGGCAACCACTCTGCCCGACGAGACAGACGGCCGTCTGGTCCATCCAAAGACACCACCACCAACAACCACAACACCGACGACGACGACGACCATTTGCGTGGCGTTGAGGCGACGACTATGTCCGTAAGGCAAACACGGACCGATTTGGTTCAGTTCGCGCCGTTCCGGTCGTGACGTCGCTGTGGTCGGCAACGACGCGATACAGGCGAAAGTTTCGGCTGCCGTCGCACGTCCGACACGGAAGAGAGTGGGGCGTCGGCTCTTCGTCGTTGTCGTTGTTGCTGTCGTCTCTCTCTCTCTCTCTCTCTCTATCGCTTTCTCTCCTTCTGGTGGGCATTTGAGTTGAACCGCCTGTCGTTGACGCTGGGGCCGAATCAGTTGGCGGCGCTCGGGTCTCGCGGTCGCGATTGCTGCCGGAAGGTTCTGCTGGCATTCTTCAAGATCCCCCTCAGGTGCGACGCGCGGGATCAGGGACAAGACGGTCACCTTTGCTGCCACAGAGCGCGTGTCGATCGCAATGGCGTGCCGGAAAAAAAGATGGGACTCAGAGCTGTAGTAGCAGCTGTAGCAGTAGCAGTAGTAGTAGTAGTAGTAGTTATCGTGCCATGTCGGTGAGACCTATTGATACGGTGGCGGAAGTGGAGAGCTCCGAAGAGACTGAGCTCGAGATGGAGGAGCGGGAGGATAGTGAAGAGGACGTGGGGACGACGGACGGACGGGTTGTGGACCGGCGTGCGGACGAAGCAGCTGCTGGACTCGCGACCGGTCAATGGGACGATATCGAGGCAACGTCGGACGCGGTTTCGGTATCAGAGACTTTGGAAATGACGCGGGACACGACAAGTGCTACTGCTGGTGCTACAGCGACTGCTGTTGTCGGTGGCGACGACGTGTGTGTCGATGAACTCGTTGGTGGTGTGCTGAAACAAGTCGGTGCTGTCGAAGGTGCTGCTGACCAAAGTCCGGGTGACGAAGGGCAGGAGGTGGTGGGTACAGAGCTTGAGGAAGAAGCTGCTTCGGTTGCAGCAGACGACAGTGTCGCGACGCCTGCCACGGACGCCAATGTGACGGCACTTGCTGCTGTGAGCGAGTGCGAGGAAGGAGAAGACGAGAGCGTGCAGTTCAGCAATGAGTTTGAGGTCGACACGAGGCCGATCAGTGCTGTGTCGATGCTCATCAGCCGCTTTGAGAGCCTCGCAAGACGCAATGCTGAAGATGCAGTGAGTGCGCGGACGTATTCGGTTCGTGATGCACGTGATTTTGATGTCTCAGTGCTTCCCACGCCGCCTTCGACGTGGTCCCGTAGAAGTGCTTTGTGGACTGCAGCAAAGGCGAAAGCGCATTCGACGCAGTCACAACTCGAGGACACAGCCAAGGAGAGTCCAGAGACGGAGATGGAGGACGCAGATGCAGCGCTCGATGAGGCTGTTGCATCCGAGAAGACACTCGAGGACGCACCGGCTGAAGCAGTAGCTGCTGAGGTACTTGCCACAACGGAGACGGAGGACGCAGATGTAGCGCTCGATGAGGCTGTTGCATCCGAGGAGACACTCGAGGACGCACCGGCTGAAGCAGTAGCTGCTGAGGCACCTGTTACAACGGATACGGAGGACGCTAGGACAATGAACGAGACGGACGAGTGCGCTCAAGAGGACAGTGTGATCGCTACTGCGGACGCTGATGGTGGTACGTCTGCTCAAGTTTTTGTGCCGGAAGCCTCTTCTAGCGAGACGGTTGTGAAGGAATGGACTGTCGAGGCAGAAGATGTCGTGGACACAGCGGACGCGATCGAGGAACCTCCGGTTGCATTAGGTGAGTCAGTCGTACCAGAGTTGATTGAGGACTCGACGGACGTCGTCAAGCAAACGTGTGCCGCCCAAGACGACAAGACTGGGACCGCTACCACGTCAAAGGTCAAGACTGTCAGGTTTACTGACAGTACAAACCCGGGAGAAGCTGATGCAACAGATGCTGGAGCTACTGAGGCTGATGAAGCTGTCGAAGAGACTTCGACCGTTGTCGATATTACTGATGAGGTCGCAGAAGACGGTGTCGAAGAGTGCATGACAGAAGAGGTGACCAGCTATGACGAAGCGACTGACGCGTCGAGTTTGCCCGTCAACGGACTCGAAGCTGACGCGGTGGCACACGGTCCTGCCCAGGCTTTCCACGGAGTCGACGAAGATGCTGTGCCAGCTGTGGTGCTGTTGATTGAGCGAATCGAAGCTGCTGTCGCTGACGCCGATGCCTCTTCGCCGATGAAGAAACGAGTTGAAGAGCCATCGAGCGACTCGGCGGCGTCGGTAGTGAAGGAGATGCCTTCTGTCTTCGAAGAGACCGGGAAGGAGGAGGTGCTTTGCGTTGACAATGAGGCTGAGCATTCGACGGCCGATGGCGACTGCGTCAAGGACAAGTCCAATTTGATCGAGAGGAGGACGCCTGAGGTTGTACGAGAAGCTCCAAGTGTGCAGGCGAAAGATAGTGCCGTGGCGAGTGAAGCCACTGCAAAGGTTCTGGTGGGGGCAGCAGGTGCAAGTCACTTGACAAGATCAGTTGCGGATGACATGACGATCGTAGAGACGACACCGGAGCGCAACTCTTCGCAAACGAGTGCCTACGATCACCTGACGTACGAGATCCTCGGCGTGACGCGTGCGAACAAAGTGATGATGTACCACATTTACGCGATCCACCGCGTGACGGGCGAGCGCGTGACGTCTGTTCCGAAGCGCTACTCCGACTTCAAACTGCTGGACGAACAGCTCCGAGCAATGGATCTGCCAAGTGCATGTGGTTTGCCAGAGCTGCCAACGCCCACGGTCCGCAGCTTTTTGCGTGGCCGTCGCAGCAAAAAGACGATCGAGATCCGCGAGAGAGCGTTTGGAGGCTTTTTGCATTACGTGCAAGAACATGCCGATCTGCATGAGAGTGTCGCGTTTCAGCAGTTTATCGCGGCGAACTAGTGGCCATGCAATGATTGATAGAAGTGAGCGGTCGTACGTAGAGAGACGAGCGATAAGGGTGCGTGTGTGTATAGCTAATAGTCCTGCTGCAATAAAGATCTCTTGACATTGTAGAGCATGACGCTTGACAAGTTGCACGCAAGTGGAGATTGACATGCAGTAGATGCTGTGTGGTATCCATCCGCCTGTATAGGACATAGTGGCGCTCCTGCAACGTTTGGTTGACAAGCGCACTGTCGTTCGATGTGTTTCTACGGCACAAGTAGCGAGTAGAGTCACACTTTTTGAGGCATTTGACTCGAGCAACGACGGACGCGCCTTACTCAGCTCACCAGTCCTTTGCATCCCCCACACACTCTCCAGCTCCAGCGTCACTCACTCGCTATCAGTAGCCTCTGCATTTCATTGCTGCGCTCTCATATATACTGCAACGAATTGGTGTTGCAAACGCTGGACAAGCCGAGCGGTCAATGGGGCGATGTTGACACACAGCAGCACAAAGAGCAGAGACGTTGTTACACACGAGTCGTGCGTTCTTCCACGTGTGCGGACGTCGACACAAGTGTCTGGCCTGCGTCGTTCTTGCAATACAAAAAGTCGTTCCCGACGACGGGCTTTCAGTCTGTATCAAGTGCGCCGTGAGGCTTACACACGCACATATCCTCCTCGAGTGCTCTCTGCATGTTGCGACTGTCGATACTACCGATCTGTCGTGTGCAATGGCACGTGTCACGGGTGGCACCTCTTTCGATCGCTTCAACATGTTTTTGCCACCAAAAGAAGCAAAACCGACGCGTGCGACGCGATACTACGGACCTTTCCATCCAGTCGCGTGTAATCGTGCGGTCTTCTTCTACCTCCACGACATTACTGCGCGACTTTTGCTGTCGGTAGCGACTACCGACAACCGAATGCAGTCACGTTACGCATTCAGAGCCATCGAATCTTGTGGCTGTCTCGTCGAGTCTTCGAATAGTGTGTGTGTGTGCCCTTTGCGTCCGTCAGAACACGGAAAGTGACCGTTCCAGCGTTACAGACGCGAGCCAGTGGGAAGTCGTAGTAGTACACGTCCGCTGTTTGTACGCACGTCCCTCTGTGCTGTTGCAGGCTCTACAACAACGAACGTATATTGCTGCCCCAAGAGGGTCTCACCGTACACTCGACACGAACAGGTGCACGGATCGTATCCAGGACAGAGAGATACGACGCGCGGCATATGTGTACGTTCGACGGCCTGTCACCCACTTCCGTGCGGAAGATGCGCACAGAAAGTATAAAGACGACGCTTCTGGTCGTCTCCGGACGCCGTACTAACGCTGCAAGAGGTTTACAGCATTGAGGCGTGGGATGGTCCGATCGATCGCATGGACGACTGTCTCCGAGATAGCGAAGCGCAGTTAGACTACGAGTGTGCGCGTTGCATTCCTTGATGACCAAAGGCGAGTAGCGTCGTGTAGGAAGGAAGTGCTCCATGACCAGCGCCAGAGTTACAAACACGTGAGCGTCTGTCTGCCAAACCCGCGACAAAGTGTGCACAGCTCCCGGCAGCAACGTCACCTGTATGGATACTAACTATCTTTGCTGCACTCGACGGTCAACAACACTGTCGACTTTCACCACACGGGACGTTGCATACGAACGCTCTTCGCCTTCGGTTTACTACCTCTGCGTTCGGGGCACATCTGTGCGTCCTGTGCACGCGTTTGCGAATATTTCGTAGTAGTACATCGTGTGCCGGTTTTCACAATCCGCTCCACAGCGCTTCCTCTGCCTCAATAGCCACAACATTCTTCGCGCGAGCAATAGCTTCCCGGAAAGTCGGACGTCATCCATCGACTGCGCACGAACGTATAAGCCGTCCGACGGCGTCAATATATGGGTTCGTCTCAGCCGCGCGGGCTGAGAACACGTCCAATCCCAGCAACAGCAACTCGGTCGGTCGCTGCCAAAGGTTACGGGCGCAGCATCGATTGGCAGCCGGCAGTGGATTTTTGACCACCAGCCGCGACCGCATCTGCAACGTGGTGGTGGGAGAAAGCGACGCGAGAATGTGTCTGCCAGCTGCCTGTCCCACGGACACAGGAGTCCTCAGCAACGCTACGTGCGTATGGACTTAGTCACTGCGCAGGAATAAACAATACGCGTGTCAACTCAGTGATGCCCACCTATCCTCGAAGCCTATTGATAGACGCGGATACCGCAGACCCTCCGCTTTTGTCACGTTCGTAGGTGAACGGCATCGCCCGGTTCCGTCGAGACCTCTACGTAGTCATACCAGCTGCTCCCACCGACAGACGAGGCCGTCTGCTCCGTTTGCGCGCCTCTACCGACCGTCGTCCATCGCCGTCAGCCGGTGCAGCAACGTGAAGTAACACTCCCGTGGCAACAGACAGACAGACAACAACAACAACAGACAACAACCACACTGCCCGCCACCACATGAACGACCGCCACAGCGCACAAGCGGTCGCTAAACGGCACATTCCCATTTCCCGTCTCGCCCCCACCAGAGCGCGTGCCGGTTCCCCTCTCGTTTGCGCCACTCGTTTTCGCCTCTGCAATGGGGTGCAGCCAGTCGAAAGCGACAGACGTCGCCCGTCCTGCGTCCGTCCCCGGGGGGGAGCGTCCCGCCCGAGGCCAAAGACCTCCTCATTGAGCACAAGACGCACGAGGCCAATGCAACAACAACAACAACAGCTGAAGAGCTCCCGAAAGACCACATTGCGCCAGCCAATCACGGAGCCGACAATACCACCAATAGTGGAGACAATACCACCAATAGTGGAGACAATACGACCAATAGTGGAGACAATACCACCAATAGTGGAGACAATACTACCAATAGTGGAGACAATACTACCAATAGTGGTGCAGCGCGGGCTGAGGAGCAGGCGCCCGTGTGTGCCTCGAGGCCCAACGCCCTCGTGGCGCCGGAGAGTGTGGCAGTCGATGTCCCCGCCAGCGTCCGCGCCAACTTTTCGTCCTTTAACATTTCGTTCATTGACGCGACAGTGAGCGCTCCAACGAGTGCAACGACAGAGCCAAACGTCGCGTCGGTGCGCGTGATGCCGGACACGGCGCCGCGAGGGGACGACAAAGTGGGAGAGGGCGACCGGTTGATGGCTGAGATCGAAGAGGACCGCGTGGACGAGCCGCGTGGGGAGGAAGTGGCTCTGGAGGGGACAGTGAGGCGAGACGGAGACGTGCAGTTTGTGGACCGTGGAGGCAGTGGCGGCGATGGGGAGAAGGAGACGACGAGTGGGGAAAGCAGTAGCGCTGTGGAGGCGTCTGGTGCTGCTGAAGTTGGAACAGCGGGGGCAGACGTGGAAGCAGTTGGTGTGGCGGAAGAGTCAGTGGAGGAGATGGAGGAGGAGGAGGCTGTCGAGGTCGTGGAGAAGGAGAGAGCTGGTCAGTCGAGTGGAGAGAACGAGGTACTTGAGCTGGTTCATGTGAAGACTGGGGTAGAGCTGGTGGTAGAGGAGACGACTGCAGAAGGTCTTGTGGAGGACAGAGGTGACTTACTTGAGGGAACGGAGGCTGCTGGGTCGTTTGAGGCACAGGAGCTTGTCGAGTCCCGTGTTGAGACGGAGGTGAAGTCGGTTGAGGAGATAGAGGTCGCTGAGGCCGTCAAGGAAGAGGGGATTGTTGATACGGTTGACGAGGAGAAGGTCACTGAGGCCAGTGTGGACGAGGAGATTGCCGTGTCAGTTGTTCAGGAGGCGTCGCAGGCGGTTGCGACGAACGTGTCTGAAGTGGTTGCGGTGGATGAGCCTACTGAGTCGGTAAAGGAGGAGGAGGTCAGTGGTCTGGTGAGCGTCGGTGAAGTGGAGAAGGTCGCCGAGCTAGAGAAGGCCGAAGTGTCTGCTATAGAAGAGAGCTCTGAGCTGCTAAAGGAGGAGCAAGCTGGTGATGTTGGTGCAGGTCATTCAGTTGAGCGAGTGGCGGAAGAGCCGATTGTCGGGTCGATAACGAAGGAGAAAGTTACTGAGCTTGTTGAGGAAAAGGTGGTAGCTGAGTCGGTGAAAGGGGCGAGGACGAAGAGACCATCGAGCCTGCTGTGAAGAAAGTCATCGAAGTGGTTGTAGACGAGAAGACGATTGAGCCAGTCGAGACCGAGACGGGTACTGACTCAATCGAGCTTGCTGAAGCCGCTGCAATTGGCGAGACGGCTGTCTTTGCTGATGCGTCTGACGTTGCTAGAGAGGCTGAGGCTGTGACGCTTACCGCGCGAACGGAAGCCGTTGCCGAGTCTATGACGGTTGTAGAGAAGGAGAAGACGAACGTTGGCGCTGCATTGGAGGGCGCTGTCGAGGTACAGGAGGCCAATGTCGAGCAAGTGGATACCGATGACAAACCCGCATCTACTTCCATCACGGAGACGAAGAGCAGCTAAGCTTTGAGTGGAGGAAACGGCTGCATTTCCACACGAACGTACCGTCTCCAGCTAAGTATAAACGCCGCTGACCATCACACGCAGGACCAAAGTGTACATTTTTCTCACGATGAAGTTTCAGCCGCGTTCTGGTGAGGCAAAGACCACTGCCACCACAACGTGGATACGGAAGTAGGAACTGTCGTTCATGTATACAGTAGATCAATACCATCGTACCCGATACGCTTTTTGATACGAGGCGAAGTACCATACGTTGCTGCCATCTCGAACTTTGCTTTGATCTGCACGGTCAGCTTTGTGCCCTTGTCTCTGTATGATCGATCGACACTGGGTACTTCGTGGCTTGCAACATGACCTCGTCAAGCGTAAACGTCACGATACAAAGATTCAGTCGAGGACACTTGATCACAACTGCATTCCCCGCTGCCTCTCTATTGTCCGTGCTACCCGTATGTTCCTCATGAGACATTCATTTCGGCGGCACAAGTGCAGCAAGTGACTGTGGCTATGTGGAGATAGGCGCACGTGTATGAGCTGCTCGGTAAGGTGTGTCAGCGAGTGTTTTGCTGCATTCTTTGCTGCTACAAAGATAAGGCTCACGAGGTCTTCGGACCGTCAAGTTGAGATTGCAAGGCGCTCCTCCATGCAGAACACCGCCTCCGGTCCGAGACCTTATCTCCATAAGTAGACAAGTGCTGTAGCACGTGCAGAAAACTGATCTTGAGGTCGAGTCAGTATCTCGCAGTAAGTAAATGACGTCGAATACACATTCACATGAACTGACACTGTCGCTTACTTGTTCACATGCTGCCAATTGACAACTAATTAGCTGGAATGCAGGTGCCAGTTCCTTCTCGAGGTGGTCAGCATGCACTTGACCGGATCGTCAGTCGCTGTATGTGTTTGTTGCACTCGTATCCCAAACATCTGAGCTGAGATGTCGTCATACAAAGTCTCTCTCTCTCTCTCTCTCTTCTTAATGACTACACCACGCAGCTGCCAACATACGCAGTGCATGTGCTGCTATGTGTATTGTATCCACTACAGAGTAATTGATCTGTACGAGAGTCGCTACTACCTGCAGACAAAGCGATCGCATTCGATGGCCATTTCCGTCCACTTTCACCTGTGTGTAACCGGACCACGAACGGTTCATTCCCATCCGAGCTGTTGTACAGCAAAGCGCAACATGGACAACAACGTGTCCACGAACCTCAGGTACACAATGCCTTGTCGAAACACCTCTACAACCTGATGCTCTTGTTCACGCGCGCGAAAAAAAGGCACTTATAGAAACGACGTGTTTTAAACACCACGCCCTTTCGTCGCGCCTCCTCTCGATCGCTCTGATTGGTCGATATCCCGCCCCCACCTCCGCCGCCAACCAGTCCTTCGCCGCAGTCCCCACTGTGACAAAAGCGGACGACATAAGCCCACCCACCCACACACCCACCCACAGAACATGGGGCGCAAGCAGTCGTCGACCCGCCGCAGTGCTAAGCGCCAGAGCGCCACTACAGACGCGTTGCGCGGCCACCAGCGCCACGTGGGGCAGCAGAACTGCACGGCGCGGACGAAGCGTCTCGTGGGCAAGCAGCAGAGTGTGCAGAAGCTGCAGCACAAGCGCGAGCAGCTCCGCAGCCAACAGCTCCATCGGCAGCGCCAGATGGGATCAGATCTGAGTCTCGCGCACTTGGCAGGACGGGCTCTACAGAGCGCGGCCCACTTTGCAACGACTCTGACTCAGGCCGCGACTCAGAAGCCAACGGGCCAATCGGAACGCACGCTTACCGACGCCTCTCGACGCGCCTATACGAAGGAGCTGCGCAAGGTCGTGGACAAGGCGGACGTGATTCTGGAAGTGCTGGACGCCCGCGACCCCATGGGCTGTCGCACGCTCGAGACGGAGGACGCCATTGGCAATCGCCACGGCAAGAAGCTCGTTTTGGTGCTGAACAAAGTGGATCTCGTGCCGCCGCACGTGTTGCAGCCGTGGCTCAAGTACCTGCGGGGCTTTTACCCCACAGTGGCGTTCAAAGCGTCGACGCAGCACCAGGCAAAGCACTTGAGTGCGACTTTTGGACGCGCGGACAGAGCTGCGAGTGAGGCAGTGAGTGGGAGCAAAGCAGTGGGCACGGACGCGTTGATGCAGCTGCTCAAGAACTATTGCCGCAGCCACGGAGTCAAGACCGCTATCACTGTGGGCGTGATTGGGTACCCGAACGTCGGCAAGAGCTCTGTGATCAATTCGTTGAAACGCAGCAAAGCGGCGAGTGTATCGAGCACGGCGGGCCACACAAAAGTCATGCAAGAGGTGCACATTGACAGCAAGATCAAGCTGCTGGATTGCCCCGGCATTGTGTTTGACCACACGGACTCGAGCGCGTTGCTGCTGCGAAACTGCATCAATGCCGAGTCCATGGAAGATCCTGTGGGTGCCGTGCAGGTCCTACTGACGCGGTGCCAGCCAGCACAGCTCGCTGCACTCTATCAGCTGCCTGTGGATACCGTGTCGAGCTGTTTCAAAGACGCCGTGCAGTTTCTGGTGCTTGTGGCCCAGAGCAAGGGCAAACTAGGCAAAGGAGGGATTCCAGATCGTCAGGCTGCTGCTCGTATCGTGCTGCAAGACTGGAACCGGGGCAAGCTGCCGTACTACACACCGCCGCCGGACCAGAGCGCTCAGGTGCTGGATACGCAGCTGGTCACTTCGTTTGGCCAGGAGTTCAATGTCGGTGATGAAGCGTTGAATCCGACAAGCATCTTCCTCCCGGATCTCGACACTGCGAAGGAGGTCAGTGGTCCGCACTGCTCGATTGCAGTGGCTGCTCACAGTGATGTGGTGATGGCATCCGGCGCCGAAACGACCGACGCCGTACCTGCATCCGCGCGTATCAGCCAAATGCTGAACGACTCGGACTCGGACGACGTGGACTCGGACTCCGAGATGGAAGACGACCGCGTTGATACTGGCGACTTTGCTCTGCCACGCACTGCGTTGTCAACACAAGAGCTTGCTGCAAAGCTGGCCCAGGACGCTCTGAACCCGCTGACAGCGCTAGCCGCACGACGCAAAGCGAAACAGTGGCGCAAACTCAAGCGGCGAGCTGCTCGGCAGCAACTGGACACGGCAGCGGAGGCTACGTTCAGTACGCAGTTCAACAGCATCGTTGGCATCAGCGCTCCGACATTTACTGCGACGCAGTAGATTAACTCTTGTTTCGATAAACACACGCTGACAAACTGTCAGATATAAAAGTACTTGCTATTTGCTGGAGCGTCCTTCGTTCGTCCGTTCGTTCGTTCGTTCAATCTGTCGCTCGGCCGGCCGGTCGGTCGGTCGGTCGGTCAGTCGGTCTTCCTACTCTCTGCAAGTGCGTCCGTTACTCAATAAAGTGTCCATGAGCGTCCAAGCTCAGTCTCGATGTCTCAGCTCGTTCTCTCCATCTCTTTCTTCTCTCTCCTCTCTCTCTCCATCCCTTCCACTCTCACTCTCGCGCTTCTCTGCCCTTGAGACCCTCTCTCTCTCTCTCTCTCTCTCTCTCTCTCTTGTCTCTTCTCACAGTCTAGGCGACGTCATGCCATGTGGAGACGTCACAGCATGAGGAGGCGTCACGACCATCTCGTACTCCGGGCTCGCTCGAGCTGCTCCTTCTGCCTCGTTCTGGTGCTGGAACAACTGCATCGGATTCCGCGTATACACCGCAGCAACTGCAACAACGGCAGCAATTGCCGCGGCGACCGCCACCGCTGCAATTGTGCCAGCTCCGACTCCTGTCGAGCCCTTCTCGGCGTCCAACGACAACAGCGACACAGTCGACGGAGCTTCGCCGGCTCCCGGTGACTTTTTCTTGTCGTCCAACGACAACTGCGACGCAGTCGAAGGCATTTCGTCCGTCAAGTCTCGAGATCCCACATCGCCCACCCTCACTCCATAGAGGTCAAACTCAAACGAGACGTTCCCAGGCGCACTCGAATTCGTCGTGTTTGCCACTGTAGGCGATGGCGTCGCACTCCACAACGGCGCCGGAGTTTCCGTCCACGCGGGTACCGGTGTCTCGGTCGATACCGGTGTCTTCGTCCCCGTCGTCGGTGCTGGGGTAGAAGTCGGCGGTACCGGTGTTGTCGTCCCCGTCGTCGGTGCTGGGGTAGAAATCGGCGGTACCGGTGTCGTCGTCCCCGTCGTCGGGGCTGGCGTCGGTGTCGGCATTACCGGTGTCTTATTCCTCGTTGTCGGAGCTGGCGTCGGTGTCGGCGGTACCGGTATCTTATTCCTCGTTGTCGGGGCTGGCGTCGGTGTCGGTACCGGTATCTTCGTCCTCGTCGTCGAGGCCGGGGTCGGCGCCGGCGTTCGTCTCGTAGGCGCTGGCGTAGCAATGCGCGCTCGAGCGGTCGCCGCGGGCGTCGGGCGCGGTGTCGTGGGCGCTGGCGTCGGCTCTTCGACTTCGCAGCCCCACAGGTCGCGCAGCGGCGTCGTCTGGACGAACCAGCGCGCGTCGTACTTGACGTCCTCGTGCCCGTCAAACGGCCGAGGCGCGGGAGGGGCCCCAAAATAGTCCCACGTCGCGCAGTGCGGGGAACCCAAAACAACGTCGTCGCACCCGATCGACGGCAAGACACAGCCCCACGTGTCTCCGTTCACTTGCCGACACACGGCGTCCTCGGGCGCTACGCACTGGCCGTCCACGTACGACGGGAGGTACGGGTAGCACTCGGCGACCGCGACGGTACCGGTTTTCGGACAGTTCGTCCCGGCGGGGAACGCGCCTGCGCCCGCGCACAGCGTCGAGGCGTCGACGGCAATGTCGTACGTGGCATCGCGGCAGACGCTCACGTCGACCGCCGCACTGAAAGACGCGTGGAGCGCGGCGAGCAGGAGCGGCAGCGGACGCAGCATGAGCGTGCCGTCGTACGTACGAAGCCTCAGTCTTGTTAAGTAGTGGCGATTGGCGTTGTTTTGGGTCGTTCGTTGTTGTTGTTGTTACCGTCGTCGGTAATTGGGTCTTTTCGAGGTGGTCGGGCGCGTTGTATCGTACCGCTTGCGACTACTTCAGACGTCGGTCGTCGCAATGGGGTCGATCAGGCCAAAAGCGAGAATGAAGACAGACTGAACGATGGACTGAGAGCGAGCGAGGAGAGAGAGCGAGCGAGCGAGCGAGAAAAAAAAGACCGGCCCAGCTGAACGCGATACCGAGAGAGAGAGCGAGGCGCACTCGGACGCTCCGACCGAACAATTGGCCACCGTGTCGCGCGGATTGGCTGGAATCGTCGAAACATTCGCTCGCTCGGACCTCCTCCTCTCACGACGATTTGCGGCGACTCGCGCCAGCTAAAAATTCACGGCCCTGAGAATTGCAGCGGTGACGACAGCGACGCGCTCGGGTCGGTATCGCGGCGGTAAACAGAGGCTCCGGCTGCGAGTCCGTCGGACGCGAGCACTGAGCGCCGACGGTATGGGGCGAGAGAAGTACCGGTAGGATAAACCGCGAAACAACGATGCGACTTCGAGCCAGTACAGAGCCCTACCCGCAGGCAGAAGGCAGTGGCGGCAGAGACAGGACGCCACCCCAGATGTGCAGCGGCTGCTGGTCGGTAGCAATAGACGTCTGTGACACGCGCACTGGATACAGTTGACACGATTGGAGGTAGAACATGGCGAAATGAGTCGATACGTGGACAATGTGTCACGGCCGCAGACGACGGTCGTTGCTGTCCCGGACCGAGACGCGTAGTCTGGTCGGACCAGTACCAAAGACTGCATTTATCGTCCCCTTCGCGACGTCAGCAAACGTAGAAATGTGTTGAGCTTTGATATCGCCATTTGTATTGTAATTGAATATATTCTGTCAAGTCATAGCGCCTGGCGACGCGTGATTGGTACTTACTTAATTGTACACGAGCTACTTTGGCCCGTCTCGCCCGCGTCCTTTTACCGGTATCGCACGTGCCCCGAAGTAGCACATGAGCTCAGCGTCACGGTACTGCAGTGTCCGTTCCACGGCGCAATCAACGGGAGTGTGCGTATCATAAGTTGTACGCGTCTTCAGAGCCATCGAAACAGATGACAGTTTGTGGACTGTCGAGTCTCTCTCTCTTTCTCTGCAAAGTTGTGACGGCCGACTGACGGACGGATTTGCGGCCGTATCTCGACGAGTCCGACGTGGTATCGGAGACGGTACGTACCGCCTCGTCACACACGGTCTCTTTCAAAATAGCGTGTTGGTGCTGCACGCTCGCGAGCAACTGGTGGACAGGCAGTTGCAGCGACTGCGGACGAAGACGACGGAAGGAGCGATGGATTGCGACATATCGTTTCTTTGACGGCGAACGGAACGAGGTGATGTGTCGTGGCAGAAGTGGTGGGTCTGGTGGCTACGAGGGATGTGATCGTATTGGCTGGTGGTCTTCAGAGACCACGAGGGTTCCACAGCTCTCTGTTTGTAGCTCGTGAGCTCATTGCATGTTGGCAGCGTATATGAAATGTAGATACGATTGAGGTCATGACTGTGGCAAAGCGGTGCTCATGAGACTGGTCGAAGACGGTCGAGACGAACTGGGCGACTGAGAGATTCTGGTGCCCGTGAGGTCAACCTTTGACAGTGAAGCTGCATGAGGCGGCGGGTTTAGTCCTACAGTGTCTAATGGCTGAGCATATAGCGAGCGCTCTTGGACAGGAACTGCTGACCGCCATTCTACACAATTGAGCAGCGTGATCAGTTGCTCAACTGACGGGAACTTGCCTTCGGCCGCACAACGAGTGCCAAGTCTTCGGCACCCAGGCCGACGACCAGGCAATCGTACACCTCATTCGCATTGGTCAAGATCGTTCGTCAACAGGAGCAGGTCAGAAAGCCACGCTGATTGTAGCGTCCGCTGCGCTCGACGGTGTCGAGACGGTATGATAGTAGCAGCAAGAGGCCGTGCCTTTCGAGATTGACGTGGTAGATCGGCGGGGAGTGGTGAGTTGTGGGTCCCGTTGCCACCGCCTGCGCATGCTAAAAGGTGCAAGAGTTGAGAACACCGACGTGACATCGTGGCGAAACGTGACCTCACACTCTTCAGACGAGTGCTGTGAGCGTGCAGAAGCTCTACACGTGTGCTTTCGTACGGCCCTCAACGCGCTACCTGTCGCTGTGGCAGCTGACATTTCGTTCTTTTGTTTCCGCTTGTCGTACCGCTGCTCTTGGTCATTCGATGAGACTTACAAGAGACCTCAGACCGCGCGTACTCTGCACGGCACATGCCAATATAGCCCCAGCGAACGGACATGCAGGATGGAAAAGGGATGCGTCCACGGCAGCCAGACCTCACGTCTCTTGACCGATCAGAGCCTATATGCGTTGCACAATCACAGTGCGCGTGACTCGTGCTCACCATTGCGTGCAAACTCCTGCAAGTCAAGCACAAGCACACACCTGGCCACAAACGCCGACAGCATCTTGTACATTTCCTTCGGATACGGATGCAATGCAATCTCTCCGACCATTACTTTCATGGACGACAAGTGCAGCACACGCTCTGGCTTTTGCACATGCTCATACAAGTCACCACTGCAGAATGCAGACTCACTCTAGTATCGATCACACCACTATCGATGTGATCTTTTCGTGTGCAGCGAATGGGTTGGCGTGCGAATGAATGGTACCCAACTCATCCAAGAGCAGAAGACACTCACTGCTTTGCTATAAGTCTTTGATACACAACAGGCCCACCACAAGTCATCGGTTAGCATTCGCTCTACTCGACTGCTTCATCGCATCATTCACGGAGAGCTCTGATGCCTCTCGGTCTCAGATCCTCACGCTGTAGCATCACGAGATCTCCCAGCATGGAGTCGCGAAAGCTATGCAGCACATGCTTCTCTGCACGATGCTGTAAGTCGGTGCAGTGACTAATCAGGCTTCAGCCGACACACGATACAGCGGATACACAGCAAGGCTGAGATCGTGCAAGAAGCAGAGCTCATTGTAAGATAGCAGTTGCACCTCTGTCCTCTACGCTTGCCGACAAAGCAGACCGTACGACGTGCTGCTGTTTCGTGCATGAGCTCGGTGAGCGAGCAATCCATCGCGTTGGTTTGTCAAACGCGTTCCGGTTCCGATGTAGTCGTCTACAAGTCGTTGTTCGCTCGTAGTGTGACTCTTCTTACACCTGTACCGACCGATCGCGCTGGCACATTACTCGACCGATCGTCCTGACTTGCCGCCTAGCACTGACCAGACACGGCTGTGCGTCCACCCCTTACGTCGTCACTCCTGTGTGTGCCAGCTCAAGGCGCCAGCACTGCTGACTTATTTGCACAACCTTCTCAGACGTCACGCCAAGCACCAGACGTGCCGTTGTAGACGCCTGTGCAAGAACTATGTGTAGTTTAGCTCTCACGTCTACTGCTGTCCGCTAGCTCAGCCCTACGACAACGATGTCGAATATGACGTATAGACAACGCAACCACATCTGCAAGAAAGGTGTGTTCCTCAAACGGAGTTGGCACGACCAATGTCTCTCTCTCTCGAAGCACATCGCGTCAGGTCATGCAGCTCTTGTCTGCTGGTCGCATGTGCTTTGTGCTGACACAGGGCGTCAGGACGTCGTTTATTCGCAAACGTTTCGCATGTTGGCTACGAGGTGTCTACGCTGATCTGCCGCTGCTGGACGTTACCGCCACACGTCTCCAGTTACAAGCTCGTCGTCCGTCACTGTGCATCGCAAGACGAGCGATGCGCGCGAAGTGTCGTCAACGATGCCATAAGCGAGCGACTGCACTCCACAGAAGTAGAGAGAAAGAGCGCCAACATCTCCCGAGTCGGTATGGACCTCCTGCGACACGCATGTGAGAGAGCGAGCACTCCTGATCGTCCCATTATCTGTTCCCAGGCCCTCTTGTCGCTCTTCCTGCCGATCCTTTAGTATGTCGTCTGATCCCATCGCCTTTGGCATCCACAGCCGAGTCGAGACAGACAAACTTGACTTGTTCCCAGTCTTCCCGATGATCTGTTGATCAACTGACTGCCCACTCGCCAAAGCGACCACGTTCGATCACTTGACAACTGCAAACTCTATCGAGACGCCACTCGTTGTCCGCGATCTGGTCGCACGTGATTCAGAAAGTCCCGATACCGAGTTGCCGTACATTCCGAGCACTTGCGTCGCCTGGGCTGCAATCAGTGGTCGAGTTCGAGCTGTTGCAGCGAGACGAAGGGGCTCATTGAACCGATCTGGTACAACTACTGGCGGTCTGGAGAGGACGCAAGGCGCGTGCTTTCTACCGCGCAGTCGGCCACGATGACGTCGGTAAAAACAGCATCCACGGCGCCTCTCTCCACGAGGCAGAGTTCCAGCTCGCGAAGCAGCTGCGACTGGTCATGAGCGATCTTGTTCACGACGCCTGCGTTTCAGAAAAGTAGTTCAGACAGCCGCGTTGGAATGAGCTTCTGATGTGTTCTTTGTCGCTTCTCCGACGTACGCGCTGCCATTTCTGAGTACACGTTCTCACAACTCTGTGGTACAATCAAAACAAATTTGACGCCATGGCTGCCACTGCCATGTCCTCCTCTCCTGCACTAGTGCCATCTGCGCCGTTGCCTGAAAGCTCGTCCGACATTGTCGTCCGTCCGTTCCGCCCGAATGACATGGCCCAAGTAATTGAGCTTTTCAAAGAGGGCATGCCCGTGAAAGGGTCTGACCCAGTAATGGACGAGTACATTGTCACCAGTCTGGAAACGGACCTCAGCGATATCGACGGCACGTACATCAAGCCTGGCGGCAACTTTTGGATCGCCACGCCTCGTGACGACCCGACGCTCGTTGTGGGCACGGTCGGGCTCGAAGCGAAGTCCAAGCACGAAGGTCGGGTTCGGCGATTGTCGGTCAAGAGTACACATCACCGACGTGGCATTGGCCGACTGCTCATCTCGACGCTAGAGCACTGGGCAGTTGGCCACCAGATCGACCAGCTCTGGCTTACCACGGGGGATTTCATGGATAAAGCACGGGGCTTTTACCGCTCAGCAGGATACACCGAGACAGACGTCATTATCGTTCGTGACGAGCCTCGTCTAGCGAGGATCAAGATTGAAAAACGCTTGCACGTGTCCAGTCACGGGCGCACTTGTCCACGAACTGCATAATAGGGGTATGTATGCAAAGTCGCGACCGCAGATGTGTCCATTGGATTGCACGTGTCGACCTCGCTCCATTGCAGCAATGAGTGACAAGGAGTACGTCGTGGATGACTGGACTCACGATGTGAACGCATTGTCACCAATCGTGAGCTTCTGCAGCTTCTTTCTTCCTGGGTTAGATACTGCAGTGTCAATCAACGCATTCCTTTTTCTTGTTGGGCCCGAACGAAAGACAAGTAGTAGGCGTTTGCGTCGAGGGATGTTTGTAACAGTCCGCTCTATGCCGTCCTACGCACGACGCAAGCCCGCGACCACCGAAAACTTGACCGCAACGTCTCTTTTTGCAAGTGGTGTATGTGTCTACTTGATCACTAACAGGTTGGACGTGCGTAGCGGTCGCAGCAAGTACTACAAGCAGAAACGATGTGCAAGTAATGGGGCAGTACGACTCGGACGCTGTGTCGTCGAGGCAGATACATGTTCCGAGTCGTTTTCGACATCCTGAATCGCTGCTGTTGTCTAGTCCGAGCAATGGAAGCACTGAATAAAGTGATGCTCACACAGCTCGCAACAGTCATAGGCTCACAAGGATCTTGTTTCACTCACCACTGCGCCTAGCCAGTGACAGTAATAATGCGACCAAAAGCCGATGCCGTGCAGGTTCAGATGACATGACCGAAAATGCTGTCTTCAAACTCGGCCACTGGCCTAAGCACACCATGAACATTTGCTCGAACTCTAGGAGATACCAGATAACGTCTTCAGTCGCTCGTCAGACACAGATGGTGTGAGCTTACACTCCACGAAGCGAAATCAAATGCTGCTTTGTATGCGAGTGGAATAAATTTTACCAATCCGTAGCTGAACGCGCAACACCTGAGCCATAAGTGCAACGGGGTGGTTGTAGCACAATTTATATTGATGATCGGACAACGTCGATGTGGATACCACCTTGCTAGGTGACATGCAATCAATGTCCGAAGTATCACTTGTAGAGGAAATGATAGTAAACGTCTGATGATGGGGTGCTTATATGCATTGATATGGGCAATGATAGTGGTCTGTGTCATGTTCAATCGAAAATGATGCGCAAGGAGTAGTGAGTAGACACTCATACATAGTACATGTTTGTATTTGGATCCGTGTACAAACATGTACTGTAGTTGACAAAGGATAAGGAATATTCCGATGTAAAAAATAAGTATACCATGCATTTAGCCCCCTCGTACCTTCAGTTGACGAGCCTGATCAACCGAACGCTTCCTACACATAGTAAGCATGGAACATCGCGTCAACTGGCTTACAGCGTCACCAGCGTATGTCGCTTGCACTACAATCAGTGCCGGTATAGTAGTCCCGTTACACACGGAAGCACATCGTGTTCAACTCAACGAACATGAACACATCCATCGTTCTTCCAGTGGATGCAAGCGCTTTTGCATCTCGTACAACCTCCATCCACATAAGTGATGTCGATTGGCTGGCCGTAGATCAAGCGGCTTATTCCGCTGGCGGTGCCGTCATCGAGCAGTGACGTGATTCTGCACCTATCCGGATAACACGCCCCGTCGCCATGCTCTTTCAACATGAGCATGACGATGTGCGGAATAAAAAATAACGCCTCAGTACAGGTTCAAAGTGCTTAACAATCTGGCTTGTTGAGGCAGAAAGATTATCCCATGCATTGGCTGTCGAGACAGCAGTCGATACGCTCTTCAACTCGCTAGGTGCGTCCGCAGCGCCTGAAGGTTTCGAGATTGACGTTCGCAAGTACAAAAGAGTTTGAGGCAACTTCCTGCTTCGATGGTTTGCCAGATTGGACGACGTCATCAAAGTCCGGTGCATAGAAAGCGTAGACATGAGACTAAGCCTTTTGTATCAGGTCTGAAAGGAGGTGCGATGGACTATCTATCCACTTTGGCTTGCGCTTTGCGAATTATGCGCATTTGGGTCCATCAATGGTTTCAGGTCAGGCTCAAATATGTTTATATTAGGACGCCACGTACCGAAATCGGAACTCGAGCATATCGCCTAGCCGTTCAACATTGTAAGCGCGATGCTGAAGCCTATGCCCAACATACACGACATCTTGGGCGCATTATCGCTGCAAACCTGATCGATGAACACACGCTGACCGCCGTGTTGGTCAAACATGATTCGGATGGACCCGGCAAGACCAAATGGCTACGCACAAATCGAGTCGCTTGATCAAGAGATCTTCGCAGCGGAATTGGAGGACTTCAGTATGAAGCAAATGTATAGTTCGCTTGGTGAAGAAACATGTTGTAGGACCTCTTTGTGATGTGAGATTGCACAATAAAACAATGATATTATCGTAATAATTTGAAATGCATAAGCTAGGGTTATCGTCTGGTGCCTTGGATGAACACCGACCGCTCCAACTAAGTGATGCCAATCCAAATCCTGCGAAAAGGTAATGATTTCGGCGGTGCAAGTGACAGGTACGACAATGAGAGACAGACGGTGCGCGGGAAAATCGGGATGTCAAGGCGGGTGGGACGGGATATACAGTCGACATGTGTGGTCAGCATACGGCGACAGATGGACTGGATGTACGCTATGTGTACCTTGACCAGGTTAAACTCCATTGCCAATGGTCAACATGCGTGCCAATGTCGTGTTGACGTAGAGATCAACACTATATAAATTTCACTTTTACTTTTACCCACCTTACACAAGTACAATACCGATTGTTTTTAGCAATTCCCCCTAGGATCCACCCGATGTGTAATATAATGATTTATGTTACATTGTTCTTTTCGATCGATCGACGAGTCAATAGCAGGTTCGCTCGTATTTTCTGGACAGCTTAAAATTCCTTTACGGTGTTACATTGACAGCATGTTTCCCCATAGCCACAAAACACACTGCAAAAGTGGAATCGTGTGCGGCTTGGATGGAAGGTCAGACGTGGACGTGGATGGACTACTTGCACGACATTGTATTGCTTAAATGCGGTATTATAAGCTGCATGACAGCTCAAAGCATGTATCTCTGCAGCAAATGAGGTGCCTATTCCTATGACTAACGTGATGAAACACGATATACGCTCTATTCTACAAATATTCAGATCAATGACTAATACTTGTAAGTAAAAGCTAAAAAACGATTCAATATCAGATGGCTTGAAATCTTATTTGCACGAGCCTTCAAGCGACTGCGTATAGATGAACGCACATGTTTCGTACATACAAAAATGGATGAAGCAGTAACGTTGAGTGTCAGCTCCCGATTGGAGGAAGCAAAATTCTGATACGGTCTTCTTTTTCAGCGATTGCGGAACCAGACAGTTATATGAGACCTGTAGTGAGAATAATGTTGCAATTCGGCTATTTGCTGTAATACGAATCGGACGTTGCAGAGCGCGTCGTCTGTTTTCCGATCGCGGCAGATATAGGAAGGAAGGAGCGCTTAGATACTAAAAGTAGGTGTAAATAATGGGGCAGACTGTTCACTGTGCATCAAATTGTATGTCTCTTTACACGCCCGTTCACGTTCCACACCTCTAGCAGCATATACCATGATGATTTTCATAATTATCGCTGTCAAAAGATATTGGTGTAGTATCCACTTAAAGAACATTATACATATGGCGGACTCAATTACTCGTTGATTCGATCTCGTGCAAACCGATACGTTCATTAGTGCGACTGGTCCCGCTGTGAATACGCTGAGTTAGAGCATGCTATTGTCAAATTGATTCGACCACGTTTGAAGGACCTAAACGCTATCCAAAACTTTGTTTGTCTGATTTACTGATGATCAAATCTGTTCCATAACAATAGTATATTCGTCAGTTTTGCATCTATCATATCCCGATGAATATCACAACCCATCGACTAGTTATAAAACACAGATGTCACACAAGAGACTATTTGTCTTATGTTGATTATTCAAATCGGAAATGCAGATCATGGTTGAGTTTAAATGACGCACCATTTTTCGGCGTCGAAGCATCAAACAAAAAGCTTCTCATGGATGGCGAAAACTTTTCTTGTCCTAGCCGACATTATTTTGCACTTAGAAACGCGCATGGTTAGAAACGTTTATAGAGGTAAAGACTGGTTTGTAAGCCAATCTCGATTGCAGCCTCATTCGATCACAGCAATTGTCAGGACTTGTATCCGGTACACTTCGTAGTAGGGTAATTGTAAGACGCACGAAATTTTATTGGTGCTCCTTTGTTCATGATCATGTCCATCACGGCAATTTATATCGACGCTTTTCGAAATTTGATCGTTGAAGAGGTACGTACTTTATTTTGAAAGCAACATCGTATGATTTCACGATTATCATCGTCTGTGTAATCGTGATAAAAAAGGGCGCGGCTTTTCGAAGAGTTCGGTTGTCGCGTTATATTTGCCCAAGAAACGTTACCACATTTCTACATACGGATGTACCGTTATGCGTAGATAGGTAGTATGTAACGGGGCACACCCTTGCGTGAACTTAACGCAAGGGTATCGGTGCCCCGACAGACGTACACAAGGCAAGCGAGGAAGCGTAGGTAAGGTAAAAGCAGAACTGTTATATTAATATAATTAAGTCTTTTAACTACTGTCTCTTTGTTTGACTTAACTTAATTATGCTAATATAACTGAGTGTATGGGGACGTCTCGTCACCACTCATTGCGCGCGTCTTGCGGCGATTGGTGGGTTGATATCATCAAGATATCAACCAATGAACAGACTATTTGGTCGACCCTTCAATATCACCACTTCGGCGATATTGTTTTAAAGAACATTCATCTTTATATTCTTTATTGTCACTTTCCTTAAAGTGACAATTCCATGTAACGGGCTGCCCCGTTACATCACCCCCCTTAACTGATAGTCACCGTGTGACTATCGAAAACATGGAGGCCACCCGTTGGCCACCATAGGGACAGGGAGCACTTGTTGGGTCCGTTCCATTCACTTTCCGCTTGACCTCGCATAGTTAACATGTCTATGCGAGGTGACTCAAGACCCACACGGCCTGGTGCTGTGCAAGCCTCTGCGGCAGACGCTTCGTCGTCTGCCCCTCCTTCTTCGCCTGCAGCAACAGGTGCTGCAGGTGCACGCGGTATCACACCGCGTGCGCACGATGACCCTGATGTAGAGGTCATCTACTCTGGCGAGTCAGACGTGTCTGACTCGGGCAATGCTGCAGAGGCGTCTCGCTCACCGGCGACGCCTCAGTGCTCGTTAAGGCCACTGCCGAACGAACGGACTCGTGAGTTGCAACACAGTCTGTTCGGCAGTGATGACGAATCTGGTGATGAGTATGTTTGCTCATCACCGGAATCAGCTCGTATTCCTTCGCACGAGCGACTTGACGATGGTGCAACCCAACGTCATACTGACAACCGTGGTACCAACAAAGGTACCATCGTGAAGCGTGATGAGATGAAGCCGTGGAGTTTGCCCGAACGGCTCATCAATGGCTTGTCTCACGAGACAAGCCAACACCATCGAATCCCCTTATTCGATGCGACTGAGCTTCACGGCTTGACTCCCAGCGCGAGCAACTTTCACGCTGAAGAAGACTTTTATCTCGATATCTTCCTTAGACATCGATGGTACAACAGCAACCAAAAGCGTGACAAAGCCTCGCTTTTGGCTGCGTGGAACGCGTTCGTCCAAAACGTAAAGAATTTTGGACGAGAAGGGTGGCTTAAGAAACTTGAGGCAGTACGCCTCAGGTTCGAAAAGCGAACGCCAGCCGGTGCCAGGTACCGGTTGCATCATTTATCAAGTGAGGCCGGCATTCCATGCCTCACTTGGGGAGACCCTTGTGCGAGTTGTGCTGACAACTCGCAACGTGCGCAGAGGGATGTGTATTCCCTAGATTCGCCCTGGGGAAGGGCACACATCTTGGCTGAGATGCGTGACACGATTGCAAACTTGCAATCCGACTACAAGCGCCTAGGGCGCGTGTTTACCGATGGTCCCTCGGACCAATCGGATGAGTCTCGTCATACTGGCGGACGAGACCTTCAACATCCATTAACAGCTGAGAGCGGGGCTCCCAGCTGTTCCAAGAGGGTGGATACCCCCGCCACTGGACGACGTAGCTCGTCCTTGATCCTGAATCGTCACGGTGGTTCAAGATACGCTCCACTAGAAAGCGTTGATCACCGTGAGCATCCACCAAAGGATGTAGTGGAGGAGGAAAGACCATCCTCCAGATGATTCGGTTCACCACCTCGACCCTTACCAGATGGATCACGCAATCGATGAATTGCGCGATGACTTGAAGCACGAGCGCGACCGGCGCTACGCTTTGACTAATACCGTGAGGAAGAACCGCAAGGATCTCGAGGCTAATTGGGCGAGGGATCGCGCCGATTGCGCCACAGCGCAGATTCAGGTCGAGCGGGATGTCCGCTCCCTATTCGGCGAGCTGGCGACAGCTCGCGGGGAGATATCTCGGTTGAGTTCCGAGGTATCATATCTGCGCGACCAGACGGATCGTCTGGAGCGCGAACGCAAGAACTTGATGGATGTTCTTGAACGTGGGGGCTATCTTCATCGGAAGAAGAAGGCTCGTACTGACAGTACTGCCTGAGTCGCCCCACGTAAAACGTAGGATGCGTGCGCATCCTACGTGGCAATTCGATCGTGTATGCATTGCCCTTGCGATGCAACACTCGAAATGGCCCAATGTAGTTCGGCAGTAGTTTACTACTGCCGACACTAGTGACTGCATGTCCAGGTAAGTTTACCGTAGACAGTAGTACTAGGTCTTTAACCTTAAATGAAAGAACATTTGCTCTTCCATTCTTGTCTGCGTTCCGTTTCTGGCGGTCCACCGCATTTGCGATGGAGTCCTACACGAAACGGACTACCGCTTCTCGAGTCAGCAGGAAGTTCTCTGCTGACTCGTTGGTTTGTCTTTCAGTGCGCTTCGTGCGCACTGCTAAGAGATTGTTCTCTTCTTCAGCGAGGTTGTCTTCTTCCTCGCTGGCATAATCGTTGACGATGCTGAATATACCAGCATCGTCATCATCATCCGAGTCAATAATAGCGTCGTCGCTATTATTGAGGTGATGTTCTTCATCGATGTCGACATTGATCGACATCGGCATCATACGTGACGACGTTAGCGTCGACACGTGATGAGCAAGAGCCAAAACGGTTTTTGCTCGAGCGAGTCCCTCCCCCCTTATCCAAGAGTCACACTCTAGAAGGGTGGGCACACGTGGATGGCGTAGGCCATTCACGTAAAACGGTGTGTGCTGTGTGGAAGCATGCACCGAATTATTGATGGCGAATTCCACCATGGGTAGGAATTCGCTCCAACTCGAAAACGAGTGGACATATCCTCGAAGGATCTCTTCGAGGACACGGTTCGCACGTTCCGTCTGACCATCTGTTTCGGGATGGTCAGAAGTGGACATCTTCAATCGTGTTCCCAAAGTGCGGAACACGGTTTGCCAAAATGCCGCCGTGAACCGAGGGTCACGGTCGGATACGAGTTCACGGGGTAACCCGTGGAGTCTAAAGACCGTGTCTAGAAAGACACGAGCACAACCTTGAGCCTTGATCGACTCAGGGACTGCAGCAAGATGCACCATCTTGCTGAATCGGTCAACAAACACAAGAATACCATTATTCTTGTGAGCGTCTTCGGGAAAACCGAAGACGAAGTCCATTGAAACGGACTGCCAGCACTCTGTCGGAACAGGCAGAGGCTGCAATGGCGCACGGGATGAAGGACTAGGCTTCACCCGTTGACAAACCTCGCAAGCACGTATGTACTTGCGGACAAACTGATACTGGCGTGGCCAGTAAAAGTCACGACTTACCGTGAGGTAAGTCTTTTCTCTACCACGATGGCCGCCTGTTGGGGCATCGTGACACTCATACATGATGCGTAAACGCAAATCATGATGAGCGGGTACGACGACACGAGGCGTGTCGTCGGCAACAGCTGTATAGTACAGCAATCCGTTGCATGTACTGTACCGATCCAATGAGGATCGGTACAAAGCCGGTAAATCCCTCATGGATTTACTGGATGGATTCAACCAGATGATCCATCAATCGCAGAAGATCCTTATCTTCCGCGTATGCCTTTCGTACGTCGTCAAGTAAACTTGACGACGGGACACTGACTGACAATGTCGCAACAGTGGGCTTATCCTCACTGTTGGATTGTGCGACCGGCTCGAAATCGGGCCGGCGCGAAAGCGCATCAGCGACGACATTGAGTCGTCCTGGTTTATACTCCACGGAGAAGTTATACTCCGCGAAGAAAGACAGCCACCTCGCCATCCTTTGCGAGAGGTGTAGGCTGTTTACGGCCGTGCGTAATGGCGCATGGTCCGTATAGACAACAAACGGTCTTTCTCCCAAGAGATAGACGCGATACTTAGCCAGTGCGTACTTCATGGCAAGGAGTTCCTTGTCATGCACTGGGTAATTACGCTCAGCTGCTTGCAGCTGACGCGACTGATAACAGATGACGCGCTCCGCGCCATCTGCATCGAACTGCATTAACGCACAGCCGATTGCAAAATCGCTGGCGTCACAGAACACATGAAATGGTCCGTTCTGGTCGGCAATCGCCAAGATCGGCAATTGCATCAAGCTTCCGCTTGATACCTTCAAAGGAACGCTGGCACTCAGCGTTCCATGACCACTTGACATTTTTCTTGAGCAAGCAAGAAAGATGAACAGTCATCTCGGCGGAGTTGCGCGAGTACTTGTGCAAGTACGCCGCTAGACCAAGGAACTTCCTTAGTCCCTTGACATCGACTGGCACTGGCCAGTCGGTGATCGCCTTGATCTTTTCAGGATCAGGGCGTACGCCGTGTTTACCCACGATGCACCCAAGAAGTGGTATTTCGCTAGCCGCGAATATACACTTCTTGAGGTTGGCGTACAACTTATGCTTGCGCATTAGTTGAAGAACCTGACGAACGTGAGTTCTGTGAACTTCAACGTCCGTCTTTCCGTCCATAGCCCGACTATGGACGAACACATCGTCGAAGTAACTCGGTGCGAAGTCTCGCACCGGTCTCAACAGATTTGTGACACATCTGTTGAATGTTGCAGGGGCATTGCTCAGCCCCTGTGGCATAACTAGCCACTCCCACAGCATCCCGCTGGGGGTACTCACTGCCGTGAACGGGATGTCCCGTTCACGCATGAGGATCTGATAGAACCCATCCATCAGATCCATGGACGAAAAGATGGTACTCTTTGACATACCATCTATGATTACGTCCTTCCTCGGTATCGGCGTCTGAGCCGGTACCGTTGCAGCATTCAATTTGTTGAATGCGTGCACTATCCGCCACCCTCCTGTGGCCTTTCGCACACAGAAGGTCGGAGAGCTGTGAGGGGATGTTGATTCCCTCACATGGCCCGCTGCTAAGCGATTGGCAAAGAACTTGTCGATCGCTAGTACTTGTTCACGAGGCAGTGGCCACTGCTTCATGACACAATACTTCGAGCCCGGTCTGAGCTCGATCTCGTGTCGAGTGCCTTTGTCCTTAGGCAACTCGCACGGTACGGATTCAGGGAACACATCCCTGGATTCGATCAAATCCTTGTACAAAGAATTTGCCTGAAGTGACTTCCAGGATTGAGACGTCATATCTCTCAATCCGAGTCTTCTCATCGAGGACACTTTCGTCCATCGATTGAACTGCTGAGAACCCTCTCGGTCTCAGCAAACACTGTTGCCGACCGAATATCGGCCACGTACTCGTCCTCCGTGACGAGTATGCAGATCTGCTTGACATTGCCACTACGCAGATCACGCAAGAACCGTTTCGGTTCTAGCGTTGGCAACTGAGTTATCTCCGAAGATAATTTCGGAGGCACAATCAGATCAAGCGTATAAGCGCCTACGCTTGATCCGTCATTAAACAAGACGTTCAACGTCTCGGTTACTTCCTGGAAACTTCTTTCCACAAGTTGCTGAACGCCTAATCCTTCAGTCAAGTGACTCTTGAGGAATTCCTTCCTCAAGTACGTGGGGACTTATTCCCTCGACGTCTTCTGACAGTGGCTGTGCAACCACAGTCAGGGACCGATCCTCTACGGTCGACTATCCAGTCGACCTAGGATTTCCATGTTGCCCTTTGGGGGCAACAGGTTTATTCTGTCTAAGATGCTGCCCGCTAGGCATGCATCCATGTCCCGGTCCACTCGACTTATTCGAGTGGTGGACCTTCGGCGCAGCCTGTACTCCTATACAGCCGCCGGGAGCTTGCTCCACAGAGTAGTGATCAACTACACTGTGATCTTGTGCAGTCGTGCTAACGACCGTACCGCAAGTGAGGCCATCGCACTCACTCGCAGAACATCCACACGCTTGTGGACGCTCCAAGATGTTCATCAGATGGCCATCTGATGAACAAGTGGCAGGCATCTTCACGGATCGATGCTGCCAGCTCACCCTTGGCTCGTACTTTCTGAGCCAAGGTAATCCCAGGATGACATCAAATTTGTCATCCAGATCTAGTACGATGAAGTCATCATCGTACTGTTCGCCTTCCAACGTGTAGTGGATTCCGACTACACGTTTCTTAACGGTAATCGATGCGCCTGTTGCAAGGCGCACCGTCATCCTTGTGAGGGGAATGTCGCGCTCAACGAACTTGAGCCTACGACCCTCTAGTGACTGGCGTCGAACAAAGTTGTTCCACGCCCCACAGTCTACTAGGGCACGAAGCGACAAATCATTTGTCGCTTCCAACTTCAAGGTGATGAGCGAAACGTCATCACCAGGTGCAGAGACACACAATGATTGTGTACCTGGAGCAACTTTCGTCAAGAGATTTGCAAATTCTCTTGAGGTTGCTGGATCAGTAGGGCGCTCCACCCCTACTGACCCCGACCATTTTTTGATGGTCCGTCTCGCTGTTGCGGCTTCGCAACAGCGCTGGACCTACGCCCATTGCCCGTTCTTGGCGAATGGTCGTCCATTTCGCTCAGTACTGTTTGGTACTGGGCGTGGAGCACTACACTCGTATGCGTAGTGCCCTAACTTCTGACAGCGATTGCACCTCTGCAATCGCTTGTTGTTTGAAGAGCGAGGTCTCTCGCTCTCAACATAGCAGAGGTCCATTGGTTCTGGACCTCCGATCTCTTGTCGTCTCGGTGGACGGTAAGAGTTTGAGCTAGCATGAGCCTGTCTCATGCTTAAGTCTTCCTGTTCCGCGGCTGATATCGCTTCTTCAAGCGTATTCAGCTCAAGGCGGAACAGGTGGCTCCTGACGGGCCCTTCTGCGAGCCCTTGCATGAACACCGTAATCAACGTGCGTTCATGAACTGGGTTAGCAGTTATACTACTCGCTGAGGAGTCGTATATGTTGTGCGTAAGCGTGCACATCACGCTTACCCTGCTTGAGTTTCAGGAGCTCAGAACGAGCCCTGAACTCAGCTCGTGGCGGCTCAAACGTTTGTCTGAGCCAGGACTTGAAGTCATCTAGCGACCTAAACACATTTGGGTCGCTACTCTCGAGTCCCAGGGACCAAGTTTTGGCACGCCCTGCCAAGTGGGTCTGAGCAAATGTGAGTTTCATTAGCTCATCTTCGACGCGACGAGCCCTTAAGGCTCTGTAGAGTTCGACAAACCATAGTAACAGGAAGTCCTCCGGGACTCCACTGTACTTGGAGATGTCAACCTTCATAACCTCCGGACGACGCGCATGTGCCGTCCCGCCAACAGCAGCATGGAATTGCTGCTGTCTCAACAGCTCTGTCTGTTGAGCACCGAGTTATCTCAACTGCTCGGACTGTTGAGAGCCTTGCTGGTGTAGCAAGGCTACTTTCTCCCTTTCGGCGACAAGTTCATTTTGAATGAACTTGGCTATAGCGGCATGTTGTTGGTCTCTGTCTAGAGACTCCAACATGGCGCTAATGGCGAGATCGCCTACGGTAGAACTCATTCGTTCTACCGCACCCCATTCGATGTCATCTCAAATAGGTAAACCCTTCACGCGTGGCGTGAAAGGTCTCTTCATCATCCAACATGTTCATGTAGGATGTTGTGGTCTTTGGAAGGACTACAAAGTGCTACCAGGTGTAACGGGGCACACCCTTGCGTGAACTTAACGCAAGGGTATCGGTGCCCCGACAGACTTACACAAGGCAAGCGAGGAAGCGTAGGTAAGGTAAAAGCAGAACTGTTATATTAATATAATTAAGTCTTTTAACTACTGTCTCTTTGTTTGACTTAACTTAATTATGCTAATATAACTGAGTGTATGGGGACGTCTCGTCACCACTCATTGCGCGCGTCTTGCGGCGATTGGTGGGTTGATATCATCAAGATATCAACCAATGAACAGACTATTTGGTCGACCCTTCAATATCACCACTTCGGCGATATTGTTTAAAGAATATTCAACTTCATATTCTTTATTGTCATTTTTGTTAAAGTGACAATTCCATGTAACGGGCTGCCCCGTTACATAGTATATACGTACCACGTATTGAAAAATATGATTTTAGGGTATCGTTATGTCATTCGGGATCTGGAGAACTTCCACCGATAGCGCACTTCGACAATATCGATGGGATGCTTGCTTTTCTAGAGCACAAGTTTTCTGGGTATATTGTATACGCCTTCACGATGCCAAATGCTGAAGTGTGACAATCGTGTATAGAGAAGATAGACAGAGTTGATTTGGTTCTAACGTATCGTGCATTGGCAAAAGCCTCTATGCGGTAGATTGGTTCTACATCGATGCAAATTGAGTTTCAACCCTTCTTGATGATGGCATCGAAATCAACGCTCCATTTACTGAGGATTTATGCACCTGTAGCATGACCACAACTCACTGCAGTCCAGAACAATAAGTCCTCATGATAAACATACTGACTTGGGATGCAGTTACTATGTCAGGAAATACTCATCGCTACCGTGGCGAATTTTGAACACTAAAAGCAGAGAAATTTGAATGATTCTATGTATTAGACTTTATTTCGATTTCTGAGTGTTCAAGTATATCATAAGAGCGCTAACTAGAAACCGCGAAGGTGTTTAGAATATATTATGACTTAGCGAAGCGACCTCTTCCTTATTTTATATCGCCTCTCTACGCATTCAAGATGGAACGGACGTCTAGGATGAGAAACCCCCCTGTCCTTTAAACCTGGACTAGTCCATTCTCATTGTCAGTATGACCACTTATGATAAAAACGTATCCCACGGGGATGAAGAAAGATGATTGGGATCCTGAACTAGAGTTGTGGAACGGTTAAAAGCTCATTGCATTTTTCTAATACGGTATTTTCTAAGCTAGATGGAGGATCCAAAATAAATAAGCTTGATGATAGTGGATTTGGAGTGAAAAGTTTCGTTAATGGTCGGGCAACAAACACGCCTATTGGAAGACAATCAGTCTACAAATCACCTAACTTGGCACCACCGGAAGCGATTTAGATTCCCAAGATCATAATGATGAAGTTTACGGATCAGATCAGCATGCAGATCTCGGCACAGGTTTTTAGAAATGGGGCTATACATTGATCGAAACGAGCGATATGGCTATGCTATTGAACAATCTGGGAGAATCATTGGCGTTAAAAAGTGTGACTGCAGCGTTTTTTCGAGCCAACGTGAGGTTATGGTGGGTGGTCACCTCTTCGTTGTAACACGCACAGGACTAGCTGTATCAAGCGTTTAAGGTAATGATGACACACCAGCTGGCCGCCGCATTGTTCAGAAAAGTCACGTTCGTGCTAAGACAAGTCAAGTTTGTAAAACCAGCATCTCCTATACATGATCGCATTATGTCAAGAAAGCGAGTCGCACGAACTACTATAAATGTAACATTTGTCAAGTACGATGTGCTGCTCCCCAAAATTGCAATGAGGGTGCGATACCAACCGAGTCGCACGGAATACCTCACCCGCGCATAAGAGCTCATTGCATGGGCACAAGAGATTGAGGACGATGAAAAAGTGGTTGGTAAAATGACCAAGGGTATAGTCAGTGCAGTGGGACATGGTGAGGTTCAAGGTCACTCCCAACCTGAATACCGAAGGTGTTTCTACTAGGGAAAGCGGGGACATTGGCAAGAAAATGAAGCCAGCCAAAAAAAGAAGATGGCCGCGGGAGAGCAAATTTGTATTGGCTACTTGCGAGAACTTGGAGCGCCGGCGAACGAAGGAGTCATTATTTAGCTATGATTCTGACGTCACTGTAGTGGTTACAAACATGCGGGTGATTGACAGTGCGGCAAGCAGACATCTCGTTCAAGGCCCTGAATTGCTTCACGATATCCTGTAATGTGAGCAAAATGATGAACTCCTGCTGCCTGAAGGAGGTATGCTCAATGTGACCAAACGAGGATCTGTAGTTCTATATGGTATTGCGAATGGAACCAATACCCAAACCACACTTACTGAAGTATGTCACACGCCCAAGTTGTCTAAAAACCTTATAAGCTATGGGCACGCTTTCTTAAAAAGTATTTTCAATGACTACGAAAGGCGATGAGATGTGCATGCTGTCAGGCAAACATCCTACATTTGAGTTGCGAACGAAGTATGGCGTATTTGTGGCAAAATTGACCTCAAGTACGTTGATATTGACACCAAAACGACTTAAGTATACTGTGATAACGATAGCTCGAGATTTGAAACCAACAAAGGATGTACAGAAATGGTCGCTGCACCGTTTTCATCTTCGTCTCGGACGCATGACTTACAACACCGTGAAGCATGTAATCAAATATCTTGATTACGTATTGAGCTTACTGATCACGTACGTACAAATTGCCTCACATGCGCTAGAGAGAAGGGAACTAGATCTAGACAGCCCAAAAAGGACTCGGGTGAAAATGCACCGACGGCCTGAATCAGGGGTTGTGATATGTAGTGATCTTAAAGTACCGATCACCCCAAGAGACAGTCGTAGAAATATATATTTGGTAGTATCCATCGACTACAAGTCAAGTTACGTACGCGTATTTGCGGCACGGCAGAAAAATTTGCGGCCAAGATGCTCGAGCATTTTGTGGCGTGGTTTGAAAATGAATTTAATTGCCGCATCCACTTGCTGCACATATACGGCGGAGAAGAGTATGATGTGGTTAGTTTCTTCTGCAAATAGATAGGTGCGCGACGTCACGTAACAGAATCAGGCACTCCACAATCGAACGGAAAAGCTGAACACATGAAATGCACCGTGTCCAACATGGTGCTTTCCATGATCTTTGGGTCAGGTTTAGAACTGACGTACTGAAGCGAGGCTACAAAGTACGCTGATTACATGCTTAGCCGGAGTCCGAGTCTATCAATTTCAAAGCGTGCGTCGCCGATTGATATTCGTACCGGGCAGGCGCCGAGTTTACAATGTATCGTTGTGTTTGGGTCCCCGTGTAAGGTTTGGCGAGACCCTAAAAAGATAACACTTGCACGTCATGCAGAGAGGGCACTAATACTGGGTACAAACGAAGAAACAAAATAGATCTATGGTGTTGTTGCTCAATTATAAATCCGTCACGACAACTAGAAATATCACTTACATCGAGATACTTGGTGGTACGGCGAATAACAAGTAGGGGGATATAAAAAGCCCCATTTAATCACGAAAATAAAAAAAATGCTCCAGATAATTGGAAAATAAAGAAATGCCAAACGTCCTAGAAAACTCAATTTAGTGTGGTACACATAAAACCACACGTCATTAATCGTTTTCGTTTACCATTTGACGGCCGTGATCAACCCCCGCCCTGTTTGGGAAGCCGCGGGATGGGTTCTGCCGCGGGCGTGCTGCGCTTGCAGCCACCAGTTGCGGGCGCAGACGCGAAATATGAGGACGTAAACGCGTCCATGTATCATTGTTTGCGGCCGTAAACACATTCAATTGGTGCTAATGCTGTTGATACTAATGTTATTGATTTGGTTAATGTTGTTTAACTTGCTTCATCAATACTGCTGCTGATGTTGCTGCTGCTTGTGTTGTAGTAGGGTGCTGTGTTTGCTGTTTTTGATACTCTGTAGATAATTATACTGCTGTTGCTACTTATGTTGTTGTAGGCGCTGATCTTGCTGTTGTTGTTGCTATTTATGATGATGCCACTGCTGTTGATGCTGTTGTTGTTGTTGTATATGCTGTGGTTGCTAGTGTGGTTGCTATTGTCGATATTGCTGGTGCTGTTGCAGCCGCAAGATTCAGTCTTTGCAGGGTTAAGGTGCGAACCTGCATCACGCGCATGCTAGTGCTCAATGAATGACAGTGTACGTGTATGTGTAGCTAAAATAAGACGATTTTGGTGCTGCTCTTACCGAGCTGCATTTAAGACTAGTGACACGGTTCAATATAACGATAAAATTAATGCAACTTGCACTCTGAATTGTCAGCACCTACTGTGAGGGGTTGAGTATGTTGCATCGTGATCATTAAAATTGCGTTTAGAATCACCACAACCAGAAACAGAACTTGTATAGATGTGCTGCGTTGAGTATTTTTGGACGTGGGCATTTTTATTTTCGTGATTAAATGGAGCATTTCCCCCAAAAAATAAACGTGCAAATCATGACGATAGAGAACAAGAGACTGAGCAAGTGCAAACGAAAGTGGAAAGTGAGCACCAAGTGGCCAAAGAAAGTCTTGATAAGATGAAGGAGTCGCAGCCGTCAGACCCAAGGAGATCACAGCTCAAAAGTACGGAGTCAAGAAATCAACCCGAGGCATCCGAGTATGGTGAAGGAAAGAGGATAAAGACACGAGAAAAATTCAGCTCACGAAACGGGATATATCAGGTTCAAAGCACAAAATTGGGAGAGCTTACAAATAGTGCCACAGAGGTAAAAGCGTTGAATTTAGTGCGTATGACGTTTGTAGTGCTGTCTGTGGACCAAGCATTTGACAGAAATCTCGCGATACTATACCCAGCAAGCTCTAGGGTAGCGCGTCGTGGACCAGATAGGACCAGATAAGCGATTTCTGACAAAGATAAACTTGCGTCGCTTAAGGCAAACGAAACGTGGAAGGTGATCAAATATACAAAGAATTCGAAACCTATTCCAAAAAGTGGGTTTATAAAGCAAGATGAGAGCAAATGGGACTGAAGAACGATACAAGGCAAGACTGTTGATTCGCGCCGACACGCAAATTTGGGTGTAAATTACAATTTTACAATCTCTACGGTAATGCCGATCGGACATGCATTTGTCATTTTCATGACCTTACTAATTTATGAGGTTTCTGTTAGGCATGGCAACGTCTTGAGCGCAAACCTGAAAGCTTTCACGGAGCCAGAGGGTGTAATTTGCTTGACGATTTTTAATGGAATGACAGTTACTAAAGAAAATCTGGAACAACTAGGTGTATCGGAACTTGATGGATAGGTGTTGCTTTTATAAAGGAGTATATTTGGTTTATAAACAGGCAGGAATACCTTGGCATAATTTGTTCCGCGACACGATGCTCAACATCGAATTTCGTCTCCAGCATTGCTGACCAGTCCGTTTCTAACAAGTTTAACGAGGTTAATACGTATCGTCGGGGTCCTCGTTGATAAAGTGCTCATTACAGGCACGACAGCGGAATGTATTGATAATTTCTTCACTGACATGAAGGTTCGTGAGCTCAAGAATCTCGGGTATCGTTTACCCAAATTGAGAATTGTGTGGTCAAGACGAGGTGGAAAGCCTTATTGGAGCCTGCAATAAAGACAGGACAGTTCGGATGATGGATGTTCAAGCGAGTTTTACCTCGTGTCGTAGGGTATAGGTTTACCTAGAACCCTTTTTTCATTAATTCCTATTTGGGAGTGTTGGAAGCGCAAGTTGCTCTTGGATCGATTCCAGAGATTTGATCTACGCTTGGACATATATGGAATGTTCTATGGGTCCTTTGTGTTGTATAGGCACCACAAAGACATAAGGTGGGTAGTTCTCACTTGTATTTTTGACTAGCCACTCACGAGACTCCTGACAGGGGCCAAACCGCGTCCAGTACGCCTTTAAATACAATCTGTTTCTTTTACTTGATGTTCATTATGTAAAAATTGAAACATAGCGGTATTGTACTCGGGAAGATGACGACTATACCATCGGGGCTCGGAGCGCACGTGATGGAACAGTCTCGGCGACCGCGAATCTTAAACCTCGCAAACAAGTTCAGTGTGACATCTTAAATTCCTTGAAGTGGCGGTGCTCTGTGTAGACGCTTTTGCATCTCGTTTATATTTTTTATCTTTACGTACGGCTACCATGTTTGGACCTTTTTCTGCGCCATGTTGTGTTCCGTCCGCGACCTTGTCTGTATGTAGATCGTATATATTGGCTCATAGTTTAAATTTGCCATCAGCATAGTAGCACAGCCAGTAGACGGGTTTTGAGAAACTCGATGAAATGATGCGATGGACAACGAGTACACGTCATTGATATGGTCCGAGAATCGTACGATTTACTATAACCAGAGCATTAATGCGTCGAATCTGCCGATATATGCTAGCGTCTTGAATCAGCGGTTCGACAAGGTCATGCAATCGTAGCGCTTAGTATCGCTCTGTATAGCTCAAGGTCTAATTAAACAACTTTAAACTGACAATTCCATTTGAATCGATTCAAAAAAAAGATTTAAATATCTAAATCAGGTTTATAAGCTTAGTTCACTGATTGCTGCGTAAAATCGCTGATCAAAAACTCTACGCGATCCTTAAACGTTCGACATTGCAAAAAAAATATGATTGCATGGAAGCTTCATTTAGGTACCTCACCAAATGTCCTTAGCATTATATCATAGAATACTAACGAATGTGCAATGCCGCTAGCGGCACTTTTAGATTTTTTGTCACAAGTTTAACAACGCAGTCGTGTACCACGATGGTAAAGTTGTAGCGCGCTAACAATATACATTTTAACGTATGAAAGCTTTGCTACTAACAACATAACTAGTAAGAAATGTCTTTCGCGTAAATAAACATTGAGCATAGCAACAAGCGATCCAAAGACGTCCAAAGGGTTATGTTGTTACAGGAGAGCAATGATAGCGTGATCACGATGCTTATATTACGTCAATGAGTACTATCGCTAGGTCTAGCAGAAGCCTAGCTTTGATTTTAAAACATATAGGCACAAATTAGCAAAGTACGAGCGCTATTTGAAGTAGGTGGAGGAGCATATGACGGTACGTATACCATAAAGTACGATAAACAGGTCAGGATGCTGGTGCAAAACGAATTAAATCACGTGCGTAATATGCATACGTCATTATGTAACCCCTTCAATCGTAAGGAAATGAAGAAGGTCAGTTTAAAATGATATCACTGTGAAACGAGGCATCAGCTAGCGAACGTGCTATCGCAAGTAGTACACGCAAGAACACTGATATATATGTGCAACGCTAGCTCAGTCGATAACAAACATAGCAAATAAAATCAAAGCAAAATGTGGAGTCGCATCGCCAATACACGGCGTTTATTATCACAAATAAACAAAATAGCTGCAAAATATTTCTTGTATACTAACGATAAGCGTCCATTCTGTATATGGTCGTCAAAAAGTATTTGGGAACTAAAAATAGTAACATGAAATGTATGCAAAGCATTTATGTCAGTATACGCTTACAGCCCTTGAGACCCAGAAATTCAAACGTCCACATTATGAAGTCCAATGATGCTATCGATGATAGAGCAATCACATATTGCAAAAAAACTATCTGATTAGCACGATTCAAGATGTGGAAACGGCGAAGTCTATTTCTTGATTAGAGTATTAAATGATATTAAAATTTTCAAGACATCGTGTAAATTTTTCGGCTGACGCCTGTTCTCTGAAACAGTGCAAGCTGACTACACTGACGTCAGTATTAGCATGTTGTCCCGAGTATGTGTAGACTATAAAAGCGTTTAAAGTAAGAAAAAAGGAATTTTCAGCGATGTATGTGAGATGTACATAACATTTTAGAAACAGTTGTAGGTTAACATACAAGGTCTATTTTTTAGCGACTTATGGATTGACTAAGACATCGAATTAGCTTAGAAGTTTGGTAAAGAGGATACCACGCGGTAAGTGCGGTCTTGAATAACGTCGTGAGCAAAATGTTTGCGACTAGCAATCGCTACCTGGTGGATAGCGTTCACCAGCGTTCTATCCTGCCGAGAATTCGTTTCCAATTCACGCAAACAGCTTTGATGTGAATAATAAGTAGCGGAGCCCTTTCTGAGATGTCGTTTAAGATCTTAATTCTCAAGTGAAGGTCTTAAGTTTAGCTAGGAGAAAAGACAGCATACATTGGCAGCTGAAAGAAATTAACTTAAGCGAGCCATATATTCTGAATTGATATAGCAAATAATTGCATGTCACGTTTCAATTTTTAATACTGACTAAAAGCCCTTCTTATTACTTTTGCGGATCTGTTAAATAATCGCGTTTGATCTCGATGATGCAAGTTTTTCAAATAACAACGGTTGTAGGATATAAAGCTATGAAATATTTGTCGTGCGCCAATAATATCCGCATATATATTTGATGTACAATTGGATATTGATTCGCAGACGTTTTGTGCTCACATAGCTAATCCACTTCATTCGTGTACGAATAGATAAAAGGTATCCGGTATACCACAAAGGATATGTGAGAAAACAGATAAACATGAGCTTTTTAGATTCTTGTGCGTATTTGTGACACAAAGTCAGATCGGCGAACGAACTCATAAAGATGTCTACGTATTTCCAGTGCGATTTCACTTGTCGTATATATATTGAATTTTTGTCAAAATAATTATTTTACGACAAATGGCCTACTGCGTGTGTTATAAAGCTTGCGACCCTAAAGCGTGCATTTTGATCATGTATTTGTGAATTTTGCTTTATGCATAACGATTCAATGTTTTTTTCTTATAAACTTAATCGTTTCATTAATATAAAACAAGTACGCAATAAAGTTAATAATGAATTGTGACTAAGATAAATATTTTAGATCTCACTGTAAAAGCACCAGACGAAATTTTAATGCGACTTCTTATCTTTAAAAGAGTAGCGATGTATATGACAATACCCATTCATATTACTCTAAATTAGACAGAAGATATGAGACAAGTATGCTGAGACGCTTACGAGTAAATGATGAACACGGTGGCTCTCACACGTTGTTGAACTTATACATGGATGATTATGGTGCAACATAAAAATAGGTATTGTACATTCTAAAAGGTATAATAAGAATTGTAGCTTCATCCTATAGACATTGAATAACACAGGAAGTGGGCACATAGGACAACTCCTAGACAACCAAGTTTATCCCACTCTGAAGACTATAAATTATGTATATGCATTTGTTCTCTGACAAGCTTCATTTGACAGACATACAGAGCTCAAGCGCCGACCATTCTACTTTATCATCACATTACAGATTCATCTTGTCTATAATTATTTTAACGCCAAATTTAGCATACATTAAAGCGTAGGTGAATGTATGTAGCTCCAGCGCTTCAAAACTACAATGGATTTAGGTCTGCGTGTCGATTTTGCCGCTCTATAAGCGAAATTATTGGGTGTTCTCTACTACAATTTAGCCCTTACCTTTACTGAAAGTTAATCTGATCATTTCAATAAGCTGGTTCGATGGATGCATCTGGCTGACAATTATAAATATATAATCTATAAAAATTTTCTTGACATATCTTGCCCGGTATGTCATTGTGTTGATAATCACGTTACAATTTTCACACTTACCGTCTTATTTCGAATTATCTCGTTCCGTGGTTTGAACGAAGTAGCGATGATTCATATCACTGTCACACAAGTGTGAGGCATGAACCTCTTTCTACGTATAAATTTTTTAGACATTGCAAATAAGAAATATGGAGAGGAGGGAAAAATAAAAATGTATCTTCGAATATTGAGGCGCTCATGACCATAGAACTTCTGAACAAAATTAAGATACACCGTAGCAATTTGACCATAAAAATCCAGAATGTATTGTATACGTTGCAACGGGTCGATTTGCCGGATTCGGTTTGATTACCTCTTTCTTCGTTGCCTCATATAGTATCAGGAAGCGGTAATCCTTAGGATGCTTTCCAATTTGTAAAATTTACTGAATCTGTATTCGAATAGAAGGCATGATAAATAGAGCGTTTCTCTCGCCATAAAATTAGATTTTTCACCAAATGTTGACTCTGTTATAGTTTTCAGATTAGCAAGGTCTTGGTTTTTTTGCTTAAGGATATCATAAGCGTGTGTATGGTAATAGCAATTTTGGTTTGCAAGCCCGCTAAGGCTACTACTACTGGGATAGACACAATAATTTATAACGATGTAGTCATTTCTTACCGTTATATTACAACGATTTCTTGTCCGTAGTACACTTAAAGTGAACCATACATTACCGTTTCGAGCAAAATCGGTATATGTAGGAAACGCCTCATCCACGATGGCATACGATATAAAACTTTGTTGTCGATATTGTGGTGACGTTAAGCTGTTCACGTAATATAGCTCACCGTGAACGTCACAATTCGAACAAGCTTAAATGATTGGATCAATAAAAAAGATATGCTCATTTTGACGAGTCTCCGATTGATTGGCGTAAGGTTTGACACCTACAAGCATTTTTTTACTTATTCACGTCGGTTTAATAACGTCTTAAGTTGAACAACTATACGTATAATGTTCCCCTTCATGGAAACAAATAAGAATTATCGAATCATAATTCCTCTCAAGGAGGGGGAGAATAAGTAGCGATGTATGAAAGTAGAAGTAACGTCTGTATTTAACAATGCTATTCGTTGTGTAAAATTTTTTTGATGTTTAAAACTCGGAATAGTCAAATATGTTGTCGTGACGATTTGCTCCTTCAGGCAAAATCTGGACGTCGTGTGGCTGAATTTTGCATTTAGCAATGCAAAACATCGACTTCAATGGATACTGCAAGAAACATTTGTCGATTTAAGGCTGTGTAATCTCAAGAGTGGACTCATTCTTTTCAAAAAGTAGAAGTAGCATATTTTGTGGCCAAAAAAGGTAAGTTGCCAAATCAATTTATGGTAAGCGAAAATACGGCCAAACTGTTTTCTAGCACCATCAATATTTGGCGAAATTATCGGAATGACCAATTATATTTGGTTCTTAAATTTGCGCTACATTCCGTGTAAAATGTGTTAACAACTCCAAAGTTTCTATAATAATATATACAGATTCATCGGTACGTGCACAGTCTAGGATAGACACCGCGGCAAAAAAATTTATCCTTACAAAATTGTAGTTGCTGTAGGCAAATCGTACGATAGTTTGTTTTTAAAGATCTCTAATCGATGAGGATGAAACACACAGTTTTTTACAAAAGATTTCATTTTGAGGAGCGAGCCATCTTTACCTGATGGTCAAAGATAGGTCGATACGAAATCAGCGTATTTTATCAACTTTCCATGAAAAATCGCACCATCCATATTTATAGGTCTGGCACAGGTATCAGTCAATATCTGAATGAAAACAGCACAATTTGGTGCAATGTTTTGCAAAAACAACGAAACGTAAAAACTGCAAATATATTTCATCTGGCTTCCAAACGTATATGCATATATCTGTGTGTGAGTGGTCGGACATACTAGGTGATCCATATGTTTGTTTCTCGTACAGGTATTTCTTGAAGTAACTTCCTCATTTTGTGGCAAAATAACATGCTTACTATTAAAACACAACTGTCTCATTAATCAGGCTTGATTAATGCATGTCTGGCTGGCTCGGTATTCGATTTATATAACAATCGTTATTTTGGCAAAACATCTTAGCATCCATTTGTTTACAGTGTAAACCATAAAATGCCAGATATGTCAATTGAATTAGTTAAATAATCTCGCCATATTGTTTCTCCCAAACATGTGAACCAATATTCATCACAATATTCCGGTATTCTGCTGCGTTTAGATAATCTAGCAAAATAGTTTGAATTTGCCACCTTGGTCGAAGTCGAATTTTTAGTTGAGTGTATGCAAAATCGTTTTGATACCCATATATAGATAGGTATCATGGCTACATTGAAGCCTCTGTTTCAAACGATCGTATGAACCTCCTAAGATTTTTATGTTGCACCAATATTTAAAAATACATGTAATGGAGTAAATAGTTGAAATATGCGTTGATGTCCCCAACAGATCGGTTCCTGTCATAACTCCTATATTCGATAAAGAATATGTAATGGTTTATTAAAAATAACCGCTGTGATTTCGTAACCGGTGTTTGCGTGACCATAAATAGTTCTGATTAGATACGTCGATTTCGAATTACGACGATCAACATAAGACGTTATAATATCTAAATATGACAAGACGTGCAGGGCAGAATACAGGTTTACGACTACTACGGGTTAAAGTAAATCTTGATAGCTTAGAAATGAAAGAAGACGGCGTATGTATCAATGGGTCGACTTAAATGAATGACCTGATTAAGATGATATTTATGACGGATAGAAGATAGTAGTATTGTTCTACAATACTCCGATATTTGTGATGAGGCAATTTACCATAAAAATGTCGATAGAGAAGGACCTAGAATAGATACGACCAATTTGGTGATACACATATTGACAAAAGGTTTATTATTTGATTGGAATGATATACATAGAAATGTAAAGACCGACAGATTAAGGTGAAGAACATAGGAGTGTAATTACCATTTGACTATCTGGTTAGAGAGATATGCGGAACAACAGTGTCGTGTGAATGAATGTTACTTGTTAAAAGATTGACCATACGATAATGTATTAGAGTACCGCATATTCAGTTCTAAATTTTGAATATGGATTCTTGTGTATATATAGGTCTAATGGCTTAAATGTACTTGACACCGATATTGTAATTTACCCACTGAATTTCAATTTCTTGTGCCTTAGAGACCTCCATCAGTAGATAAATTCATCAAATTTAGATTTAAAAATCAATTAAAATAATATACGCAACGAATATTAGCGCTAATACTATGATGCGAGGCGCGAATGATTGACTCGGGCCTTAAGAATCGCAAATTACAGAACGTAAAATTGTGGTGAAATTAACATCGCAAGCTTCTTTAACATCCCACAGAGGTCAAAAAAGATATACAAGTTATAAGTATATTTCTGAAGTAATTGTGGTGTCGATACTCATTTGATGCTGTCTTTATTAAGAAGCAACACGAAATAAGGGATATTGTAAGAAAGAAGTTAAGTCGCTTATTTGATCAAACAGTAATCGATATTTATACAAAGCAATCATTGTACAAGGGGGAGGATACACAGAGCTTTATGACTTGATTTGTCAATCTCCGTGGTGTCTAGACTTGCCAACAAGTGGAAGTATATTGGATTACATGTCGTATTGTAATTCTCTTCGAGTAATCCAATATGTTATGTTCGATGAAGTTCTTTGTATCCACCTTTGAAGATGTCGATATTGATATGGTTTATAGATTCAGTTTTCATCTCTGTGCGGACATTCAAACCGATAGATAGAGCTAGTCTTTACCTGAGATTGCGTATCGAGATTGCCCGAATAACCTTGTTATCAATTATACCAAATCGTAAAGGCTTGATTTTTCTTGACCAAGCCATCTGACCACTTTCATGATGTCGAAATCTCCAGATCGAGCTATGCTAGATTGTTTAGTCGGCATTAGCTCCAATTTATATAAATGCCTGATGCAATTGTCGCATTTAGGTCAATGAATTGTTGTAGCTATACCTGTCAAAGCAATTTATCCGTTAGATTTTTATACGGCGGCGCGGGTACTTTATCTTCAGGTGTCAAAGCAACCTTCGCTAGGACAAGAATGCCGCGTGAAACCGTCTTATCAGTTTTTACCAACCATATTATATTCACCTATCACAATTCTCTCAAGTATTATACTAGATCGCTTACAAAAAATAGGCATTGTAACCAAATTGACCTTACGTATCCGTACTTATCGCTCTCATCGGTTCTCGGATTATGACGCTAACGATTGCACTATCAAGACATTTCAACATGGTGTGTTTTGCGACCAAAATATAGCGTGCTACAGATAGTTATAAACAAATTTCATAATCGGGTTGATACGAACACGCCGAGTCGCACCTTACTCATTCGTGATATAAATGAAAGTATTAAATCGGCACATTTGTTCTGATACTTTAAAAAATATATTTACGCATCTGTGCATTAGTTCCATCTTATCTTTTGTTTCATGTACCATCAGAGGTCCTATTAATGGTTTACACGATCGATTGCACATCTAATTTCGAAAATTTGGAGAGTAGGGGTTCTTGACCCTTGATCTATCTTCAATTAGTTCAACCTGCTCGTCTCACATATTATTTATCGACAAACTCATCTAACTTAGATCAATAAAAGTGCGTATTCATAAAATGATGGTAAATCCATATAGAAAAGTAATTGCCGATCCTACCTTTCCTTTTCATGATCAATTTTATAAGAACCTACGCCTCTACGTCGTAGTCAATATATATATATATATATATATATACTTGCAGCATATTGCCGCATCTTGCCTTTACATAGTAGATTTGTATGAGCCGCCAAAATTTATATTTGTGTGACATAGATTTCCAAATCACCGACGTAAAACTTGTACATCGATGTATAAAAACAACACTGTTTTTATCCATCAATTTGCTTTGCAACATCGGTATATATCCCATTTTAAGTGGAAAAGGGTCGGCGTCGTCGAATGATGTAGCTACTCGCCACAAACTATTGCAACTGGACAAAGATAACGGGTTCTGCCGCACAATATACCCCGTCCGAATATAATGCCCTAACCATATTTAAACGTAATTAAACAGTAATAAACCGTGCTCATTAGTATACCATAAATTGTTATAGTAAAAATCGTTTTTAACCAATTATTGCCTTAGATAAATGGTTGGTGGCGGTTACTTATAGAAGCCCGTTCCCCCTCCATAAGTGTAAATCACTAGTTATATAGCTCTCTTCGCATTAAAGACCTTCATTCTTTAGTGCACACCATGGCACCCAGGCGCGTTTCCAAGACCAACCTTGAGAAGCGGGAAGTGATCGAGTGGATCGAAGGTCCTGGTAGTGGGGTTCCTACGGGCGCATTGAAGCACTTTTAAGCGTATCTAGGGTGGCAAGTGTCAGGGTCCCAGATCCGCTACTGGTGAAAGAAACGCGAAGCCATCACGAACTCCCCGGCGATACAGCTGCGTGTGACAGGTGGCGGTAGACACCCACGGCTTGGCGAGGTAGAGGATGTCCCGTTTGATCAGATCGTTTTCCTGAGATCGAAGAAGGAAAAGGTGTCGCGTCAGTGGATTCAAGTATCCGCACGCGAGCTCGCTAAAGATGATTTGGACGACGATGGCTTCTGAGCATCGGACAAGTGGCTCGCTCGCTTCATGACTCGCTATGGCCTCTCTCTCCGACGGACGACCAACCTCACCGTATTATGTGACGACGAGCTCAATGCGCGTGCCGTGCGATTTCTTACATACCCCTCATCAAAGAAGAGCGAGCTCAACCCCAGCGGCATGCTCCTGATTCATGAGACGGCAGTATTCTTTAAAGACCCGCGGCGCATGACTGTGGACTTTACCGGCGCGCTTCATGTCGTTTTGCGGTCGACAGGGTTCGCTTCGATACGAAACACTCTTGCACTTACTGTCACAGCCACGAAGACAAAGCTACCACCTCTTTTGATCTGGAAAGTCGCGAAAAAAACAATCCAGAAGAGCGGAGCGGTTTACGTTGCGAATAAAGAGCCTGCCTGGATGAACAGTGAGCTTCTCATTAGGTCGGATCGACTTGATGTTCTCCAGGCTTCTGAACTTCTGCGACGGCAAAGGGATCGTGTGGGACTCGATGCGAGCGCATATAGCGAAGGACGTCAAGGCGAAGTGCATAGGAAAGAAGATCGATATGATGGTTATTCCTGGAGGTTAAACGCCGTAACTGCAGGCAGGCGACATCTAAATATTCAATACGTTTAAAGATTGTCCATCGATCGTGATTGACGACTGGAAGAGATATGGTCGGGTGCAGTATACCGGAAACGGAAATCCGCGGCCACCGAGCGTGGAGGAGGTGGTGGCGTGGGTCAGCAATTCACGGAAAGCTGTCTCCAACGATGTTGTCCGCAAGTCATTTGCCGCATCTGGGTTCTATATAGACTACCGCTACTGGCACATTGCCAAGCACGACGTGTACGGTGTAATCTTTCTGAGTAAATAAAGGAGTGCTGACGAAGAAGCCCCTGATGATGCAGATGGCGCTGATATTGAAGATGAGTTTGACGACGTAGTCGTTTAATTGGGGCTTTTCATTTTTTGAGTTTGCAGCTCTTTTCTCCTGTGCATTGCAATAAATCTGAAATAAAAGGACTTACAAGGCGGTTCCAGATCCATCCTATGGGGGTCCTATCTGTGTGATTGCTGCTGGGTTTGAACCCTGGCTATTTATGTAATTGACAGCCTGCTACACCACTTCACCACTGCCGTCGTTTATTATCCAAAAATTATTGTTTTTCAATCATGTGAATTTATAGTGTACCCTGACTAATACAATACCCTTTTTATTATATAGGGTAGTATAGGGGAATATAATACGGTATATTAATGGGCAGAACCCGTTACACATACCGGACGAAAATGGTCGACACGACCTATTTTATGAGAGGCAATATTGCAGACTATATTTATCGGTATAATAAATGTATTAATGGCAAAATAGAATTATCTTCTACGTGGAGCTCAGCGCGTATAAGTCGGTATATTCGGATTACAAGACTGACACAGATAAATTATTATAATATCAAACTCTCATGCCAAAAGCGCAAGCTCTCGAGATGTATTGAGTGTTCAGGAAATCGTTCCGAGTGCATTATAGCCATGCTAAAATTGTGAAAGATCTACGCATGCGTATCGATCGACATAAAAGCGATATTGATCATTTTAGATCACAGTGCTACATTTACGAGCAGCGATTTTTTGGTCAATTTGGCCTAACTACAAGCGATATATACAAGTATGTATTTTATGTCCTTAATATGTGCTTGAGCCATTCGATTATTAAGTTACTATGATATCATAAGGTTAAGGCCAACGCACATATTGGAGGGGCGCCTTCGTCTGCCAGCAAGTCTGGGAAAAACATAAATTTTGCATTCGCGTCTAAAATCTTGATGACGACTACTCCATATAATTTACATACCGAATAGACGAACGGATGAATGAGCAAGCAAACACATTATTAGTTTTGAGCGTACATGATTGTGACACGCTCAAAAACAAGATGACTTGGTCGGTATATCTCAATCGTTTATTGTATGTACGCAAAGTGTTGTACTCTACCTGTTATATTGATTTAGAAAAGAATTAGTTCGTTCAAAATAGAGGTGGTATTGGAATGCTGGAAGAAGTTCAAAGTCTAAAAAGGTGGAACACAGGGCTAAAGGGACACGAACTTTGATTTGCTTTCAACGTACTAGGTGCCAACTCAACTGGTTCAGTGGTTGCGTTAGCTTTTCGCTGATTTGCAGTCATGAAGGGAACTGCGATATATACAAATTGGGACAGAAATGATATCATACCGGGTTGTCTCAAAATATCTCTTTGTATCATTCTTCTTTCAGATGTATCAACTTATAAACAGTCTGACTTTTTTATCATCAGCTTACCTTTTCAATTGACTGAACTTTGATTCATTTGACTTCTCTGCACGGATATGTACCTCTGACACTACTTTGCAACTTGATTCCACATAGTTTGAAGAAGCGAGTTAATACGTTAGGAGGTGCCTTGCTAAGGAGTTTATGATAGAGTAATCATGATATAACAGTGAGTGAAAGTGACTTCGGGCAAGCTCTCATATATTATGAAAGCATGCACTTTACCGAAATATGACCCCTCTGCGTTCCCTAGGAGAGACCAGGTGTTTAATAAAGATACGTAGCTCGAATAGTAATTAATTGAACTGAAAAAAGGCCCTATTTAATCACAAAAAAATTTCCTCAGATAATCACGAAAATAAAATGCACCACGTCCTAGTTTGACAAATACGATTAAGGCATCATCGCACATTATCTCCCTGAAATTTTTCTGCATACGACGAAGGCTGCAGACATTGAAGCCGCCGATAAGAGCTAAACATAAAGAAAAGATTTATTGCGGTCTATTGATATGATTATGTGTTTTTAGTACGAAAAGCAGGAAGAGAATACAATCCCACAAGTAAAATAACATTAATAGCAACAGCAGCACCTACAACAACAACATCAGTAGCATTATCAGTAGCATCATCTACAGAGCAGAACCAACAGCAACCGCATCACCTACAACTACAACAGCAGCAGCAGTAACAGCAGTATCAGCATCAACAATATATAATCAAACAACAACAGCAACCGCATCACCTACAACAACAGCAGTATCAACATCAGTAGCAATAGAAGTAGCATCATCTAAAGTACAATGTCAACAGCAATCACATCACCTATAACAATATCAGTGTCAGCAACAGCAGTATAAGCATCAGCAATAGGTACTTAAACAAAAACAACAATCGCATCACCTACAACTTCAGCAGCAGCATCGGCAAACAGCAGCAGCAGAATCAACAGTAGCAGCAACATCATCGACAGTAGCAACTGAAACAATAATTTAAGTGTAAAAACATTAGTATTAACAGCATTAGCATCAACTGACTGTGTTTACTGCCGCGAAAAACGATACAAAGACGCGTTTGCGTACTTTTATCTCGCGCCTGCGCCTGCAACTGATGGCTGCAAGCGCAGCACGCTCGCAACAGAACCTTCTCTGCGGCTTCCCAAACAGGGCGGGGGTTGGCCACGGTCTTTAAATGAAAGAACGAAAATGATTAGGGACGTGTGGTTATGTGTACGCCATATTAACTTTAGTATACTAGTACGTAGGGTAATTATTGTATTTCCCAATTATGTGGGGTATTTGTTTATTTTTGTGATCAAATGGGCATTTTTTATTTTCACTTAAATGAATGATTTGATCTTCGGACTTGATCTGATAGTATTTTAATAGAATTTTCGTGCATTAGATAAATGTTCACAATACTAGCCTTGTATGTTTTCACTTGTACTAAGCTTTGCGAGATTTTTAGCAGACTCTAAATGATTGTCGAAAGATGTAAGACAACCCGTATGATGAGGAAGCCTTACACAAAAGTATTGGTACAAAGGAAGATAAGATGCGTAGTCGTGTAATACAAAGCCTCATCGTTTCATTCAACACATTTTGAGGCTCAAATAGAAATGATTTGATTACAAGTGCCACTAAGTAATTCAGATACACTTTTAACCTCATGGGCTTGATGTTGTGCTATATATATGCCTTCGAGGATCGGCGGCATCGTACATGGTGGCTCAAAATTTTATAATGTCTTACAATATCATTGATTTCATAGACTCCGGAATTGTTTTCACAATCGTTTAATTTAGTTGCTTGAGTCATTCAGATTCCAACAAGATGTGAGGTCTCAATAATTCGGTAATTTAGATTTTTCCCATGTCCTTAGTGGCTCATTGTATGGCAGCTTGGCCGAGCGGTAAAGGCAAACGACTCGAAATATATTGGGGTAACTCGCGTGAGTTCAAGTCTCACAGCTGTCGATGTCATTTGTCTGCGTCATATCATTTCGTTGGACTCCATTGGTACTGCTTCGAAATGTGGTGTTGTCTTACGCATCGACTGTGGTAGACCAGTCGCTGTATAATAGAGTCTAGAGACCCTGAAGAGAGTGCATGCATGTGATACTTGATTCGACAGACATCGTGCGAAAGCAGTGTAGGGCGGATGTTCGGCTATTTCTAATGGCTTTGGCAGAAGACCAGGGGTGTATGTGCTGTCTGTTTCATCTTGCGATGCTTGTAACAGCGCTGTTGACTCTGTGGCACAGTCTGTGGCGAAAGGCACACGAGGACAGCTTGGCCAGGCACGTGGACCTATTAGGTTCAATATGGACAAACTGTCCGTCTAAGAAGTCCAAATTTGACGTTGATTAGTAAAAATCCTATTCTCTTATAAAAGTACGTACGTAATGGTTGTGTCTGAAGGCTCAACATCCTCACCTATCAGGTCTACTTGCATCAATCTTATAAATATGCCAAAATTAATTTATAAGTGTTTACCTGCATATTTCATCGATATATGGGCATTCATATCATTTTTGCCGATGCATAAACTTACCGCATTTATTTTAGACTTTCAATGTCATTTTGCTACAACAACGAACCCTAATATTCATCTTACCGACCGCATTAATTGTTTGCCGTATTAGCGTATTCGACAATTTGAATTTTAGATAAATACGCTTAACACCACGATTCCGTTCATCGACATACATTTTCACTAAAATGATTCATCTTCTTTTATTGGCTGAGTATCGTTACGCCAGATCTTTCACTTCAAGAATTGCTTTCAATATACCTCAAAAGATGTATACGTTATTCGTTGATATATTGGGAGATAGGTGTCTCGTTATTTGTACTAATGTTCAAAAAGGTTTAGCCAACCAATCTACTCAGTCATCGCTTTTTCCAAATATGCGCGTTTGTTCTAGCTAATTTATCCTACTATTAAAATAAAACAGATTCTTAGTAGCATACGGAAATGATAATTGTCATCACTTAATCACGAAAACCCATAAACCATACTCCTGACAAGAGGTCAAGATTTTGAATTTGTATATAATCGATGGCATATAAAATGGTGAAAATTTACTTCACCGACATTTAGGCATATTGCATCACTCTTCCATAATGATAATCAATCGGGCTTTTTAATTTACGCACTAGTCAATTCTGCTGGCTTAAGTAGTCTTTTGTCATTAATAATTATCGACATTGATTCCGCTTTACTCCGTATATGTAAATGAAACTTTCACATGTTAAGTCCACTTAGAGTTACGTTACACAATTACTCAGTAAATGTATATAAAGCTCCACAATGTTGATTACTTTTTAAATTACGGACTTTGTAAATAAATGTCACTAATTAGTCTATTTCTGTCTCCGTATGAGCAGTATCACCGAAACAGTATACGAAAAATGAACCGACGTAAAAGTTAAATAATTTTCACGATAATTATAGGCCAATTGATTCCTTACCTATAGATATTCATTAAGTATATATATATTAATGGGCTGGTCGTTCGTCCTTGTGTTGTCGTATCCTGGTGTGCATACGTACATCGTCGAACACAGTTACGTCTGATATTGTTGATTATAAGCTTTTAAATACCTTTGCGTTGTATAATTTGCCAATTGCATATCATTCGCCAATTATTATAGGGGATGTACGAATATCAAAAGAAGTTCCAATGGTAATCGCGAGACAAAAAATGATATAGCATAATCAAAATGCGGACGTGGCAAATGATACGAGTTCTTTTTCACTTTGGTATCATTATATATCGTCTACTGCAAGCACATGAAGTAGAGCTTATGTTTAGATCGTCATTTAGCATTCTTCTCATTGAAGTGGTTTCAGCTTCCAGTCATCGACATCCACAGACACAAATATAATCTTCTCCTTAATTGTTTGAAGTTTCTTACTTGTTGCTACCAGCAAGACCTTTTAAATCAGGCGTAAGATTATGATGAGCTAGCTTTAAATAGAAAAATGAAGGACATTGTTATATTTGTTGGGACTACAAACAACCCGCTTTTATATAGACATTGAAGATAGTGATTCAAAATGCTTGTAACTACCTTCCGCGTCGTGGATTCAATGTTCTGAAGCATTGCCATAGATTTCTTTACATCACTGCAAAATATATGTAGTGGGGTCGATCGAAACGAGTAGAATAAGAGCGATGAATGAGTCCTACTATTCTGTGGGTAACAACGTTCGTCACTTTTTCTGGTGTTTTAGTAAAAAGCTAGATGTCACATATAATAAATATTGTATTTGCGAGTGTTCTGCTTCTTTCCAATCAGTAAAAATAAAAACTTGTAAGCAGAAACTGATTTACATGCAATATAACCCATACTGATCGTGTTTAAATAATTGTAAATGATGGAGGGAGGGCACGGCGGCCTTTTGACCTCCTCAAGTATCGTTTCCTCTGAAAAACGCTTTCTTTGGGATGCAGCTACACCTGCAATCTATCGCTCGTAAGTTAAGTAAAAAAATATGAATAGTTATATTTTCTCGTAAAAAAATACCTAGTATTATGTTGTTTTTCTGGAGATCCTCGTACCAGACATTGTATTGGATTGGCGATGTTAAGATTTGTACGTCCCGACTCTCCACTGCCGCACAGAAGATCGGCTGTTGCGATTAGGTACTCCGTTTTCGTGTGTGTCGTTTCCTCCCCGATCTTGTGTTACCGTCGGTTAGGCGGGCTGCACTCTTCCAGGTGGACTCGTGTCGAGGTAAATTTGACCGTGTTTGAGATGAGAATGAAGGTGATCGTACGGAATTCTTCACACAATTATGGGTGTGCTTGTGCTTAGGTCGCCTTGTCTAATACGCTGACACTTGACCCGCTTGACCTTCTGAACACCTGAAGCGTCTCGCGGTTCCTTGTTCTCTTCTATGTTACTAAGTTCAATCGCAGGTGAGAGGGGATTGCTTGAGAGTCCTTGATACCTGGTAAAACAATCTAGGTACATCACTTGATCAAAGTATGGTTCTTTTCATGACGTCAGGTGGTAGGTCATCCAACTCGGAAGAGAAGTAGACACGGATACTCATACGCAATTTGGACTCTGTATGGTGTTTATCCACTTAACTAAGAGATACCACTATGCTTACAAGAGACTCTGACTGTACTGTAGTTTTTTCTGTCCCTTCTTATTGTCTCCTTGCACGACACATCCCACTTCATGTACTCCTCTGGTAGCGGATCGCGGATCGCGTGGTGTAATACGAACTTACCTGATCGATCGCGATCCATCAGATCGCGATCGCGTCCTTGATAGGGATGTTCGCACTGATCGATATCGATTGGGTATCTAATCGTTATTGCCACCTTGATCGCGGACCTCGTAGTGTGGCAAACACCCATCTGGTAAATTGCGATATCCTCCTTTATCGCGATCGCGTCCTCCATCGCGATCTTCTTCTTCGCGATCTTCTTCTTGATCGCGATCACTTACAGAATAATAGGTTCTTCTCCATCTTGGTCACCTTTTGATCGAAACGAAAGTCGATTCCATCGACTTTTCCCATCAGTCCAACAGACGTGATGATTCTTGTACGTTCATATTCACTAATCGTTTGCCAGTTCGTACCTAGCCGGAGCGCGATCCCTCCTTTTATAAAAAAATACTTTTTGTATCTAAACTATAGCCCATTCATTATCCTAACTTATTTGATGTCACTCGTGCAATTAAGACTTTCCTTCGTGGCGTGTATAGTTTACCAACATCCAACATATTTATGTTTGGTGAGGTAGTCGTAGTCTTTGAATGGGTCTCGAAGTGCTACCAGGTAAAACGAGGCACACATTTCACTGGTAATCCCTTGTAATATTTTACCACAAGGGTGCGTAATCCCGCACGTCATGTAAACATGATTGTTGAGGAAGAGCGGGGGAGAGAGATGTGCAAAGGATGAGCAAAGTAGGGGAAATTTATAGGATTATTTTCTATAGTTGTGATTCTGTTAATTCATTCTTCTTTGTCTTACCTAAATGTTTTTGAACTGTAATGTCCTATGTAGTTTCTTTTTCACCGTTTATTGCGCGTGGTCTTTCAGTAATGGGTGGGTCTTTTTTAGTATCATGTCTTAGATCGAGCGAAACGTGAATCACCACCGAGTATAGGCATATCACATGCACCTCAGATTTTGGATACTCTTCAATGTCAACCAAACACAATTGACATTATAAGCAATTTGTAAAATTTCTTAAAAAACAAATTTGGGAAATTTGGTTTTTGAAGCATCACGAGATACTGATATTATTAATCGTTCGTTATTTTCATTTTATATTGTTGATACACATTTCAATCAAAATTGTTCTTAACGGTATTTTTCTATTTATCTTTTTTTGGATAAGGTAGACGACCAGTTTTGTGCACGGTATCACTCCAGTGCACGATGCTAATTAATATTTAATATAAATTTGATTATTCCGAATACAAGCAATTTGATTGGCACATGATGTTTTGAACCGGTTCAATGCACGATTCGCTATGTGCGAAGTAATGTTTTTGCCTTTCAAAAACGAATAAAAGTATAAAGCAGATGGTGGTGCGTTGCGGGCACTACGAAAAGCAAGAAGTCATCGAGTTCTCTTAAGAGAGTGCGCAACGATAAATCGTACGCCGAGGACGCGCTCGTCTTCTACTCCGTTTTACACATTGTTTAAGAAGGGGCAGGGCCAGCAAAGCGGAATTCCGATTGAAGGGATGCGCACGCATGTGAATATAGTTAATTTCTGCAGGATCTTTTTCATCATTGTATTCCTTTTTATATTCACTTAAATCAGATTTGTTTTGTTCAGAGTCGGTCTGCGAAGATATATTTCATGATTCGCCATTCCAGCAAACGCAACGCACATCTTTCAGCCGCTTGTCGTGGCCGTTTTAAGGCCTTTTGAAACAATCGTCCGCGAGGGTCTATAGCGTTAAAAAACATTAAATCCGGCGCTGTCCAAACAGACAGTCATCGTATTGAGTGCTTTGTATACCAAAGCGACATCATTAAGAGCTCCAGCAATACATTTGAGGGCTTTTAAAGTATTGAGATATACGCCCTCTCTCTTATTCAAATTTGCAAGCGTATCGGAGAGTATCAAACTGGGGGAGTGTAAGGCGACTATGGCACTGCATATTGAACTGTAAGCCGCCCGTGCAAGGTCTCCACAACCCAGAATGCGATCGTCACTCACCCTCCAAAACCTGCACGCAAGAAGAAGAAGAAGTATAGAACAACGATTGACATTACCCGCAGGCTATTTATCAAAAAAAGCTAGCAGAAGCATCCGACTAGTAGTCGTGCACTAAACCTGTACCCAATAAAATGGGCCCAAATTTAACTGATTTTGTCAGCTCGCAGAATTTCATATAATAATGTCATAAACCTGAAACGATGTGGATGAAAATTGACGCTAAAATGGCTTTAACATGGTTTTTATGTGTCCAAAATGTCTTTATTTACGTTATGTTGAAAAAATTCGAACTGGTCCAAAATCACGCACTGAAGTGGTCGTTTACCTTTGGTTGTATTGATAAATGTTACCAATCACGAAAAATTACAATGGAGATATTTTGTTATCAATGACATGTAACGGACTCACTCCGTTTTACATTCTTCCATTCGAGTCGAAAACCTTAGGCATCCTAGAACATCCAGCCCTTAGTACTGATCGTGCAGTTGTCTACAAAAGAACCCATGCAACCAACTAATTGACGCGTTCAGGTGCGAAGTTACCGTTGTGTGCAGAATATAATCCAATGGACATCCAATTGCAGCCACAAAATCTACGTTATCACTTCACTTAATATGTGATACTTACAAAATACTGTGTAATAACTCGTAGCCGATCTTTTTGAGTTGGCAACCAGCCACTCCAATTGCAGGCACACAAAATGAACACGAGCAAAAATTTGCCCAAGCTACCCACGTGTAAAACTGGACGAGACACATGATGCTGAACAGTTCTCACAGCAGCTCGGGCTTTGTATTCCATGGTTATGATACTGCACTCTCGGATACCGAATGCTGCACCTTATCACACTCATATACAAAAAACGCTGAAATTTGAGCTTCGTCACGTGTAAAAGTGCATCATCTACGTAACACAAATGCTTAAGATGACATCTGGCACCCTTCGAGACCCGCTTCATCTGTCTGATTATAAGGTCTCACTCAATCTGGGACCCAAACACAAGCATGTCCACTCATGCGTAGAATTATCGTAACAGTCACGCCCACCGATGCCTGTGAGTTGTGCGATGAATAGTTTTTGTCCACTTCCTACTCGTCACTACCCGACGACATTGCTCTTTTATGAACATGCATGCTCATTTCAGCCGCTCGTTCTCGATGGTTCGCATTAACTTCTGTCATCATATTATGTGCAAGAACACCACGTACGTCTTCTTTTGCCACGTTCGTGACTGAGAGAGGTACAAATGGAATGTTTTCGTACAAACCGTGTTATCCTTTGAGCAAAGTATATACGTACTTCTTGCTCACTGTGATATCTTTTCTGAAGTTCACATCTCGAGCTTCAATAAATACAACCTGTTTCTAAGTGTAGCAAGTGATAATTACTTGTAGTAGGCGCGAAATCAAGAAGTAGTATCGGCTCAGCTTATAAACTCAACTATGTGTACCGTTCCTTTATCAGCACATGAATGAAAATCAATCACCCGCACACTTTTATCTTGCTTAAATCAGGTTTATTGCCGAGCAACGTTTCTAATGTCTTTTTGGCTCTTAGTGCACTTGTTGCACTAATGTAACCGATATCAACACTGTACTGAAGTACTTCTGGTCAAATCTTGGTGAAAAGATCAGCAGCATCCATTTCTGCTCGCATCTCATTTACCAATACACCATTCCATTTTTTACCAAGACATTTTTTTCTAAAGACTTTGAAGGTGTAGGTACAAAGTAGATACCCGGTGCCGCTATAAACGCCTTCAGGGTAGCATTGACAACCCACAAACTCCATCGCTGATATATTTGGATGCGATGTCTTTGAGCAAAAATCTCCGTTACCACCACATTGACGTTGTCACTTAATTCGGTATTTTATTTCATCCGTTACATTATTTGAATCGAGATCCCTCGTCTTGTATAAGTCCAAGTATCGGTATTTTCACCCCGATTAATATTGTTCATATGTCACTGACATACGATAGATAGCGTTCATATTATACAATATTAGCTTCCCTGCAGCGCTTGTCTTGTATGACATTCGTTTCTAACCTTCTATTTTAGAGCTTAAATAGGATGAGTGATACTAAACACCTGTACCGGTATGTGCATCCCATTGAAAACGTATTTGTCTACCATTTGCTTTAACGTTGTTCGTGCCATCGCATTAATGGACATGTATCGGTGTTAAGAGTCATCATTCAAAGCTCAGTATTAAAAGTTATCGGGGACGATGCTTTCAGCCAATAATGTTTACATTTTTTACAAATTCCAGCCGCTTTGTCCCACGATCTAACAACATTCTTTTAGGGGCAACAGATGCCTAACAAAAAGAAGGGAGAAAGTTTCTCTTTTCCATCTCTCCTGGGCGTAGAATATATGTTCTTCCTTTTGATGCATATTTCACATCATCTAGTTGCAACTTCATTAGCGTGCGATGATTTTAATTCATAATGTTGATCAGCATAGATCCGCTCACGGTACCACTTGTCTTTTCGCCTGTCCACACGGTGAAGAGTGCTTTCGATTTCTTGATGTTGTAAAACGCTTTCGCTCTGTACATACATGTGTGGTGCATCCATAGTCCAAGTAACATGGTCTCTTGCATGCGTATGATTTGCTACCATGCCCACGACCAAGTGTTCTTCATCGCTTTAACTAGTGCTTTTACCGAAGTGTTCGCGCATTTTGTTGAACGTAGTACTTGATGTTCCTTAGGATGACCTCAATTTTCTTTCCTCTCCTTCTTCCACTATATCAAATGCTTGTGCTTGTTCTTGCTGTCATAAATCTTGCTCATTACTTCTCTCAATACCAACAATCTCGCCGGCAGAGAGCGTTCTTTTCACAATAAAAGCACTTAAAAATGATGTGGTTCTTCTTGTCCCACGATCCCTCGGGTATCTGGAACAATGCTTAGCATTCATTACCAAGGCTTCTCGACCACCATGTCCTTTTGTGTTATCATCATCAACCATTTTGTCGCGCTCTTCCCGTGATTGTAGCGTATTCGTGACTTATTGAAGTGTAGGTGATATTGCTTGTCTGATTGGGAGGTCATATTGCTCAATATGTTGCCGATGCGTTATAGCGACACTAGTTGAAAGGGTTCGTGTCATCTAAACATCGTTGATAATGTGATTTACGCCCAAACTATGTGATTGTTGTCGTAAGTTTGCCATAATCTTCAAATATTTCACCATCTACTTACCACGATAATCGTGGTAAGTCGATGAATTGAAACGTTATGCTACCGATAACCCGAATCATTGCCAAAACACATATCTGCCAATCACAGCTCGTTGTTTAAGGCTCAAGATGTCATGGTTTGCTGCTACGTCGATTACCCAATTATTGAAAAAGACGTGACGATCCAGACAGTCTGGCTGAGACGTTGAGCGTGGCAAAGGGTAAGGAGAACAAGAAGGCCGTCATCTCGGCTGCGGGGAAAAAGAATTACTCAGCAGAAGACATAAACGCTGCTGTGCGCGCGCATGCCGCGGTTGCCAAGGTCGGCCGCGTTTGTAACGAATATTCGGCATTCCGGAGCGAACGATTCGGTATGGAACCGACCTACTTAAAAAAAGGCGTGGCCTTACGAAAGCCTGGGTCGCCGCCAATACTGGGAGTAAAACTGGACGGTGATCTTGAGTGAATGGGTGTTCGGAACGCAGAATTATAGCCTACCAATTAATTTTTGAGGCAGTACTGGCAAGGAAAAAGACATATACCGAGCCAAAAACGGTGTGACGCGGATACAGGCTTCCTTACATTACGGTGGGTATCATGCTTTCTCAACGATTATCCTGATTTGTCGCTACGCTACCGCCGTGGCTGTGTTCAATCCATTAAGTCTAATATCGATTCCGTGATGCGTGAGTGCAACCTGAATGGGGCCGAAGGCTCCATCTCGCGCTAAAACATACATCGCTTAGTAAGCGCCGCGTGGACCAAGGCCATCGTACACCAGCCTGCCAATGTGGTCTCTGGCTTCATAGCGAGCGGACTCTGGCCAGTGCTACTGCCGAAACAGTAGCGTTGGCTCAAGCTGTTTCAAGATGGTGGATGCGTTAAGGACGTCGAGTTGCCCTGTTGGCTCAAATTCAGAGAGGTCGTGGAAACCGAGATTCTGGTGCATCCTGCGTCCTCTACTAATGCTCGTAAGCGGAGCAAGACTATTGACATGAACCGTCGAATATAACGCATGAGGACTTGCAGAACATTAGCGTATAGCAATCATCCCAGATTTAAACTGCCTTTTTACGTGGTGGTTTCCGGCAATAAGCTGGTAATGCTGGTAATGCCAACTGTTTGTGATATTTTCGTGATATTTTTGCTGGGCGCACTATCGCCTATAGTCGCGCGCTTCGCGATTCAAATCTCAAATGAATAGAATTATTCTTGGTCTCAAGTTCTCACGTTTAATCGTCCATTTTCACGCTGACTTCAGACAAATTTTAAATTTTTCTCAGGGTCTCTATTCCGGTGATTAGCTATTTCGTGACGTTATGAGAATGCTGGTACAATTGAATTCTTACCAGTACTGCATAAGAGAAGTTGCGCTGAGTCTTGTCATCTACGAGCGATGCCCAAACTTCAGCTGCTGCCGCCATTGAATACACTTTTGTTGCATCATCTTTTTGGCACCCGCGTAGTCCTCGTAAAATTGTAGCCCGAGCACGACAATCCCTCTCGCCAATCCCTCTCTGCAAATCCGATTCCGAGGCATGGCGGATCTTCGTACCACGGACGACGTCCCAGCTTTGACGCTTACCAAGGCACAGTTCTAATTTGGCACGGTATAGCGCAAACGTTACCTCGAAGCGAGGTGGCTGATTGCTTCCGCGCACGATTCGGTTCACGTGTATATTTGCCGCAGCCCCAACAGCTGGGCCACTAGCAAGAAGTGTATTTCCTCCGCTGCTTCCTGTATTCAATGCAGCTGATGCGTTCATTGCAGCGCTTTAAACAAATTGCTCACTGATGCGTTCATTGCAGCTCTTCAAGCAAATGGCGTGCACACACGTTTGGCGTCAATAGTGCGCAGTCCTTGTACGATACTCCATGGCATCAACCTGACTGTGTCATTGGTAACAGAGTGTCGGAAGAGTTCATGTAGATACTCAAATGATGGCTAAGACAAGAGGATTGCGATAGCAGGTCGAGGCGCCCATCTGTTGTCGTGTTGCCACGAAAACCTCATGCCAGAGTCAACGTACCCCCGAATGATATAAAGACGCTCGGGGACCGGACGTTTTCTTGGTTGTTCGATATACAGCAACTGCGAAGTTTGCACAGTACTCCTTCATTACTTGTGTGGCGTTTGTACGTAATAGTCCACCCGCATTGACGCATCTCCTTGTTCGACCGTGTCACCAAAGATTACGCATGCTGTGCGAAGGTCCACGCCCCCAATATCGTTTTGATCGACGATTGAGCTCGTCGAAGGAATGAGACGATTAAAACATTGTTGTTTACTTTCATCTCGTCTCACGCTTAGCTCCGTAATACTCTGCTCTGACAAGCGCGTGATGAGCTGAAATTATACGCATTGTACCATAGCGCAGCCTCCAAACTTGAGCTTGCAACATCCTTCGATCGCACGAGCGCTTTGTCTACCGTTCGTGGCATATGGCGTAAAAATGCTTTGACTGCAATCGTATAGAATTACACACCGCGCAATGTCCAGGCTCGAGGGCAATGTTTGACAAAAGAAGCGGCCTACATGCCACAAGTCAATCAGATCTTCATGACGCCCTTCAAGCACTTACCGTGTGTCACGACGGTATACTTATTTGTGGTATGACAGATGAAGATGTGCGGCATCAACATTGGTCGTGTAAGCTTATTGGAGTACAGAGACAGCGGTAAGTGCTACGAGATCCTTGCGGGTCTACGACAGTTGCAGTTTGTGTAAGCAGGACTTTCGTTAGCACGACCATTGCTACGGACTAGACAACAGCAGCAATACATAGCATCGAAGAAGATCTAGAAACTGTTCCCTGACATCGACGACACGGTGTCCGAGTCGTACGGCCCCATTATTTACACCTCAGTTCTGCTTGCAAAGCTTGATACGACCTACATGCATATCCAACTTGCTAGTGATCAAGTGGAAGTATACATGGGTTGTAGCAAGAGATGTCGCGACCCAGTCTTCGGTAGACGCAGGCTTGCGTCGTGCGTAGAACGACAGAATATAGATTGGTCACAAGAATTTCTCGAACACAGAAGGAAGATAAGTAACAGGCATTTGCACAGAAAAACGACATGCGTTGATGATCGACAGTTCCATCGTCCAATGTAGTCGAAAGAGGCTGCAGAAGCTTCGATTGGTGACACAAAACGTTCGAATCGTGAGCGAGTCAGCATTTAGATCAAGCGACGCGCTTCTTGTAGAAACGTTGCAACCAAGATGCGAGTTTAACACGTGCATCAGATCCACGACCCAACTACACATGTTCCACCAAATCGCTGCATTACTACCCACGTGACGCTTTCCGTCAGCTAGTGCGTCCGTCCCTGACTAGACACGTGTAAGCGTTTCTCAATCATGATCACCTCAGCACGAGGTTCGTCACGGATGACAATCACCTCTGTCTCCGTGTACCCTTCCAGACGGTATAGAGCCCGTGCTTTATTCATGAATCCTCTCGTGCCAAGCTGGATGTGGTCGAGTAGACGGTCACGTGCGTAGTGTTCTAGCGTCGAGATGAGCAGCCGGCCAATGCCACGTCGGTGATGTGTACTCCTGACCGACAGTCGCCGGAGATAACCTTGGTGCTTGGACCTCACTTCGAGCCCGACCGTGCCCACAACGAGGGTCGGATCGTCACGAGGCGTGGCAATCCAGAAGTTGCCGCCAGGCTTGATGTACGTGCCTTCGATATCGCTGAGGTCCGTTTCCAGACTGGTGGCAATATACGCGTCCATCAGTTCGTCCGTTCCTCTCACGAGCATGCCCTCTTTGAAGAGCTCAATTACTTGAGCCAAATCATTATGGCGGAACTGACGGATGACAATGTCGGACGAGCTTTTCGAAAACGGCGCAGACCGCAGTAGTGCAGGAGAGGAGGACACGGCAGTGGCAGCCATGGCGTCAAATTCGTTTTGAATACACGATGGAGTCGTGAGGACGTATGATCAGAAATGGCAGCGCGTGCATCGAGAAGCGACAAAGAACCCAGCCAAAAAACCATATGATAGTGGCTGTTTGAATTTGAGTGAACCGACGCAGTTGTGGAAGATTTTTAGATCGCGAACGTAAACATTAGAAAGAAAGGAGAAGAGGATATGCGCAAAGATTGCCAAGCGATGCCGTTTACGTAGTGCAGTTTTCTCTGAACCCGCAGCCATCTATCTGATGTGTAAACAGTGTAATCGACAGGGAAACTGTGTTGGCCCTGACAGTGATTACGTACGCATGCATGATACACTTATGATCGCTCAACATGCCTCTGCGCACTATGGCAACTGCAGCCTCAAGTCTTGGTATAGGCATCTGCAAGTGCGCGCTTGTTTACTTCTCCCCCTCACATGGGAGACTTCACACTTTTAGATGCCACACCGTTCACGCAGAAATTACTGTGTCTTTCCTGCGTCCCAAGAGTTCTCGTGTGGATATGTGCTTACTGTTTCTTCAATGTACCTCAATATAAACTTCGATAACAAAATCTCTTCGCGGATAAAATGATGACGGAATCGAGTGTGCTTCGTTCTCGCTTTCTATCCAACGGTTGGATAAGTTCGTAAACGCATTGGGCTATCTTTACAAACGTCCGCACCTCCTGCTAGCTTGACTGAGATCTTCCAAAGGACGGCACGCCTACAGTACCTCCTGAACGCACAAATGTGAGCGAAAGGGCCACGTCGCGCCGGCACTAATTACGGTGCAAGCGACCATTGCTGATGGCAGTGTTAGCTAGAGCACTCGATGTCTCACACGCAAACTGTATGCAGGAAGTGCTCGCTTGCATAGATCAGTCGAATCGAGGACAAGGGAAGTATGCTATATTATACAGTTTGTCTCATCGGTATAGATCATGTGAGAACTTCTGTCAACAATCTACAACTTCGATTCGATAGTGTAACTATCTACTCGCTGCTCCTCGCGCATGCGTTCTTGAGAGTTAAAAGTAGAATTCCAGGGGGATTACAAAAAGGCACGAAATAACCGGGACAATCAATGGAAAGGATACCACGAGATGAAAAAAATCGAGAGATTGTGCCTCATATAATCACAACATTTGCAATGTGCCGACGACATGTCATTTGCATGCAAACATATAAATTCGTCGAATCACGTGGGAAAGTATTGACATAGTGGTCAAAATACAAACCAACGTGGTTGCGAGATGAAGCGTTTCCAATTATTTTTTTTGCAACGTCAGATCGGTCTACGTGTCCAACAGACTCATTCGTGTCGCACTATAAGCTGACACGTTTTGCTTCCGGATACATAGACTCTACGACGCGAGCGTCACAGTTTGTCTGAACGCAGGCAGAGCGACTGTGTCAAGAATGTGTCCGAATGAAGTATCAACATTGTGCTACATGTCCGACATGTGGACCGAGAAGACCAATATACCTACGCCTGTGTGCATCCTATTCCCCACAGCAAATTGCGCTATTGCATATTTCATCGCATCTTCCAAACGGCAAATGACAAAATAGACCCACACCACTGATACCATTCTTCGCATTTTCAGTTTTGACGGCTGTAGCACTCCATCGACTTTGCGCACTCTATCAACGAAGGGTTCACTTGCACGGTCGTGTAAAAGAGTGTCATCAGCTCAAAGCAAGGATGGGAGGTTCTTCTTGCTGCTCAGTCGCAATGGACACATTTGTTTTTGTGGTATCGTTGAAGCCAAAGACGGTGGACACGCGGTAGTAGACACGGCAAGCCATCTGTTCGCATTCGACTTACTGGCCAGAGAAGCAAATAAAGGCTAAATCGATCTGAAATAAAGTCGACGTCTCACTTGGTGCATGCAACACTACGCGAAGCGTCGGCATGGGCACACTTCTTACTACATAACTGGTACGCCCTTGTACCGAAACAGTACAATGTGTGCGCTCCTAAAACTCCACGTAAACCGCACGTGCAGAGGAAGTAAAGAATCTGAGCAAGAGGTGCTCAGAGGAAGGAAAAGTAAAACTGCATATTTAATATAGTTAAACCTCGTTAATAAACCATCTTTATCTTCCTTAGACGATGTTAAACTACAAACTTCCGATGCAGAAATTCACTCCTCACCCATTGCGCGCGTCTAGCAGAGACTAATGGTTTATTCGGTTGATATCATGGCCTGCACCAACTAAGCGCGAAGCGGTGCCGAATCTTACCTCTATATATAATAGATCAACAATATTTCTTCGCAAGAGTAATATTCTACATTATTCTCAATTTACAATTTTTTTTACATTGGCACAATTCGTGCCAATGACATGTACCTGGCTCGCCCCATTACATTCGCAGTATCAACAGTCAGTATACACCATGTATCAAAGCCAGTTAGGCATGGGAATAATTAGCGAAAACGCATCACGTGTGCGCCTCATGTCTATTCAAAAGTTTCGTCCACATCTTGCGGCTGCCTTCAAGTTGCCCGCTATCAACGATCCGAAGCTATCGGTATGCGAAACACATATCGTATGCTATCGACGATGTTCAAACGCTTCTCGTCTAGCGTGACGACGGCCTTGAGCTTTACAGCACTCACAAGCTCTGCATGACTCCATGCAATAGCGTCAACGAGCTCCCTTCATCTCTCCAGTATACCGCCTCCAGTTGCTGCCACCATGTATCCATCGTCGTATTGCCTTCAGTCGATCTTATTTATCTTACAGAATTAAATTCCACAATTTGACACTGCGATACCTTTTTACTGCTTATCTTCATGGACGACGCCACAGGGGACAGCTACGCGTTGGCGATATGCTGGACCAGTGGAAGCGGAATGAAGGAGGATGTTGTACGTGGCTCACATCCTGTGGTGGAAAACGTGTGAGGCTGCACTGGAGCTACAACACAGGTGTATCGCGAAATAATTGAACGCCGACAGATGAAGAGGCAAATGTTTGTGAATAACTTAGTGACAAATGATCGTTGACGATATGTGAGGACATGTATGAATAACACCAGGCGTGTGCACAAACGCGCAATGACGAAATGTGCAGAAGCTAGCATTCGTGCACTAGTTTTTAGTCTTGTGGTCTTATGGTGTTTTTATACTTTCGTGATCTCATGGTTGGTTTGCCTTGTCTTTTTGTGGTCGCTTATAGTACTATTACAATTATTCAGTGCATTCCTTTTTCTAGAATCCGCTGAGTCACGTTTGGACGACTGTTTGCAACGAATCTGTGGTTGAACCGCCTAAACCAAAAGCCCATTTACTGTTATAAAGCCATGTGCACGAGAGCATGCGACTTGCTAAGTTTTTCGAGTCGTACATAGCACAACCGCAACAGGCTGTGCACAACCCAAGTAAGCCATGATCAATGATAGTGTGGCTTCGCGCACGCAATGGCTATGGACAGCGTATAATGTCTGAATATTCGTCGATGACGATGTGCCTAATGCTACTTCGATCACACGACGATGCGCCCTGTGGTGTACCAAAGTTTGACAATCACACACCAATCACTATGCCTACGTTTCCATATCGAACCTCTCGTTCTTGATTTACACCGATCAACGTGTGCATGGCTGTGATCGAATACTTCGACATTCAGCCGTGACAAACATTCCATCACTTGATCACGTGGACATAGCGCTAAAGCTCTTATGACGAGTATGTCGAAGGCCGGTGCTTAGCTGTACCGTTCCATTGCTTGATCATGTGGACATAACGTTGGTTCTGGCATCAGTCCTTCGCTTGCTTATTGGAGCATAGCGTTCGTTTCCTTATGACGAGCATATCGAGGACCGTTACTCAACGGTGAAGTATCGTGATCACGCACAACTCGGCTTATTGATCGAGAAGTTACCGACTAGAAGTGCGAGGAAAACATCAAACACCTCTATCGATGCCATGCAGCGTACATGACATCCACTCGGTGCAGTTTTTCAATTGACAAGGACCCCATGTAATAACATGCAGGTGACTACGAAGCGCCACCACAAGTGTGGCTACGAATAATCAACGTCAAAGTATACTACGAGCGTCACACGAACGAGTCTGTATTACACAGGCAGTAAAGATATGATGCAATGATCCTGCTGTTGCTGCCGGGTCATGGCTTTCACACCTCCTTTCCGTATTCACATTACTTGCTTCAGGCAGCCCTGCAAATTGGCGTTCACAGGTGCTGTCGCTCAGAACGAATATACAGGACGACGCCGAGAGCGATCGTCAATACAAAGATGAAAAAATTGTCGGACTGAAGCATGTCGCCGACAGTGACACGCGAAATCGTATCCGCGCTCACGTTTGCATCACCCGACCACCACTCCTTCAGCCAAATAAGCAAAGAAGCGCTCGTGTCCTCTTCAGTTTCAGCAACGTTGTGACTGCTGCTTGGCGCGACGCCTGATGAAGCTAACGGGTGCAACCCGTTCTCAGCGACCGGTTGCACATCCTCTACCAACTCTTTCCACCATTTCGTCCATGAACGAAAATACGCGTGAGCCCGCAATTTCCATAGCGCAAGCGCTACTGGCACGTTGGCATCGCTGTGAGCTACACGTGCCTTATCAAAGTAGCGCTTGGCCAGATAAAAATCTCGATCCACTCCAATTCCGTGCTCGTACATTAGCGCAAGATTGAACATCGCTTCTGCATTCGACCGTTTGCTGGCAAGGGAGTAGTGCGCACTAGCCTTAACAAAGTCCACCGGATGCCCCCCTTTACCATAATAGAAGTAGTCGCCAATCTTCAAGTTTGCATCCACATTACCCTGCTGCGCTGCTAGCCTGTACAACAGCAGGGCAGTTGAAGCCGCGCCATCCGCGTCGAGTCCAACACTTGGAGGCGACAACGACAGCATGGGTGACAACGGTGACGGTGTCAAGAAGTTATAGTCCAACAGGTACGCAGCATTATGCTGAGCGACCTCGTAGCCTTGTTGTGCCAACACAGCGTACTTTATGAAGGATGCTTCGTAGTCTTGGCGCTTGAAATCGTCGTAAGCCTGTGCTAGCACACGCTCCCCATCTCCACGCTCGGCCACCGATTTAAACGACTCAACTGCACTCTTGCACAACGGAGTTGTGCCGATTCCGTGCAGTCTCATATGACCAACTTTGTGACTCGCAACAGTGTGGCCTTGGAGCGCAGCCACCTGGAAGAAGCTGTACGCGACCTCGTATTCAGGATGATCCGCTGTAAATGAAAAGCTCGTTGCGCTTTCACCTCGCATGTATAGGACACCCAAGTTGTAAAATGCCTCCATGCTTCCTTGCTTCGCTGCAGCCTTGTACAGCTCTACCGCTCGCACCTCGTTCGGTTCAACACCCTTTCCAATCAGATACATGTGCGCCAGCTCATTCTGCGCCGCGGCGATGCCCTCATTCACTGCCTCTTGCAGATATTCGAACGCTGTCTCATTGTTCTGCATCACACCAATGCCATAACTGTATATGTGCCCCAGATGGTACGCTCCCTCACTGGCCCCCAAATCGTAAGCCTTCTGAAAAAGGAGTGCTGCGCGGTCCAAGTCCTGCGTCAATCCGCGCGCGCCGTAGTAGTACAGCGTCGCTAAGCTCAATGTAGCGTCTGCATCGCCTTTGTCGGCCGAGAAGCGAAAGTAGTCGACAATCGCGCTGTCACTCGGCGCAATCTTCTTGTGCACCTTCTCCGCCATAGTTTTCAGACGGCGCTGCGGCAAGTCGAACATGACGGGATGACTGACATTCTCTTCCCGTCTCGCCACTGCATCGTCCGCTGCTACTTCATAGTACCGCACGGCTGACTCGCACTTCTTCGGGGCGCCAAGTCCCATGTGGTGCTTGTATCCCAGTGCCATGGCAGCGCCAATGTCCCCACCGAGGGCAGCAAAGTAGTAGCGCGTCATGGCACCAGCTTCGTCCAGCGGAAAGCCCCACAGGCCGTAGCTCAGCGCTACGCCCACGTGAAACTGCGCCCTCGGCGCCCCCAGATCCGCTGCCTCTGCGTACAGCCGCATTGCGAGCGTGCCGTTCACGCGCGTGTTGAGCGAGCGGTTGCCGTAGAAATACATGTCTCCCAGCTGCACCAGCGCCTCGCGACGCTCGGCAGCAGACACGAGAGGCGACAGCGCCGCGTCGCTGAGGTCGCGCACGGCGGCGTGTTCAGTCTGCACGCGCTGGAGCGCTTCTGTGAGTGGTAAAGACGGGGCATTGGCATCTACAGGAGGCAGAAGCACACAAACGACATCGACACAGAGTGAGGGAGCGCGACACGAGAGGCAATCGACAGCGCGACGGCGCGTTGGCCGCGTACCGGTCGCGCGGGTCTCAACGACGTCCGAGCAGGACGCGAGAGCGACAAAGAGCGCGGCAGCGACTGCGGTGGCCGCGAGCGGGTGGCGACACGACCGGCGCATGAAGAAGAGCAGCAGAGCAGAAGCGGAGACGACGGGACAAGTGGACTTTGCGGTGTGAATGTCGTTCTGAAGAGCTCGTGACGAGCAGACGATGGGTGGAATCGGTTTGTGGAGGTATTGCACAGCTCCCGGAGCTATGGCAGTGGATCTGTGACATTTACGTTCTTCCTCGTGGTGTGCTGTGAAGTGCTATCACAGGGTATCACGTACGGCAGGGACTATTTGACCACGTCAGCCCTCCCCGCACTGAGGCAATCAGCCCTTCGACTGCAAATCCAGCAGCTAATTCGAGCGCATTTGTGGTGTGGTGTCAGTCACAAATCTGAGAATTGGGCCACCGCGTCTGATGCGCGCGGTCGTGCGTCTCACGCTCCTCATCAGTGCGTGCGCGGAAGCTAAAACGCACGCACAGACCCGATGTGAAGGCAAACCCGTGAAGGCTATATACATGTAGGCGATGTTTGGTAACACGCGTAGGTTGGACGAATCGCCGCCACTGCTGTTGCAGCTGACGTCGCCGCTTGAAGTGTCTTTGGCCTCACCGTTCAGTGTCCACAGAATGAGTCGTGATGTGTTCAAATGCTCTCTCTCTCTTTTTGAGGAGTGCTTCGTAGCATCATGACAGATTTTGCTCGCCACCGAAGCCGTGTCATTCGCCATCAAGCAGCACGAACGTATTCGACGTTGATGTACAAAGTGCTTCTACGCGTCATTCTGTCTGCCCCAACACCAGGTGCAGTGACTTGTATGACTTCTAGCACCCTCTCCGAAGTAGCATCGAAAAGAACGTATCGATCCATCATTGACCACGTATTGTCAGTCGAGCAACTAAAGCAGATGTACCGATCGGACACCTGAAGAATGGTCCAGCATGCTAGATAGTCGAAAGAAGCAGATAAAGGCAGTTTGAAGCACCGTCGTCGATGACGTCGCTGGCCGTTTCGATGGTTCTGACACCGATGTTGCGAATTGTGTGTTTTTTTGCCGTTACTGTCAGTGAAGACGCTGTGAACGAAGCAGTTTTGCGTTAGTACTGGTCGCAATATGTTGCGAGCGAATGCGGGTGGGCATTTGCTGCCATACAGGACGGACGAGACGATCGGGATGTATCCATCATGGCGAAGCTGGACATTGTCGGCCTTTGTTCGTAGGCCTCCCCGGTGTTGCGTGCACCTGCCACAGCTAAAATTATAAAGTGAACGGAGAATACGCTACTTCTCCTGGACCAAGAAACATTTGTCAAGGGTCATATACGTTCCAAGGAACAAACGATACGGGTAACGTGTTTTGTCGCTCGTATAAAGTGATCTCATGAGCTAGAAAGCACGACGGTCCGACCATAAGAGGCTGCGTCTCATGCGCGTGGAGCTCCAAACCAGACATTATGTATTGCAGTCGCGCATTTTAGAACAGGTGACTGTCGGACAGTGTCAGTTGATGCCACAGGCAGATCTCTATTGCTGCTATCGAGGTGAGCTGTGATCGTATACAGACAGTGCCAGCGCTAGTGCATCCAGCACCTACCTCCCCAGGTAGTGCTAGATCATCGCCATTTTCATCCGACATATGTGTGATGACACCTATTGACCTAGGAAGTGTATCTTCTCAGTAGATTCGCTGTACATATGGTTCCTGCTCCTGTGCCTTTATACCTTGCATGTCCTCGTGTGCTGATAGCACTTCCAGGTGGGTGATACAACGTCTTAGAGACTAACAACCCTTCAAGAATGACCCAAGGTGCTGCCATCGAAACAAGAAAGCACCTGGTGGCGATCGGATCTAGTTTCCAGGACTCTGATGTTCTGACGCATAGCAAATAACGAGAGTATCGTACGCAAGTGGAAGGACTACATGATGCGCACGTGGACCAACCGCAAGATTGACATATATTTACGTTGCATAACGACACACGCTCATTCACCGATCGAGATAGAAGAAGATATGCTTACTTCTGTTGAGCTTGAGGACCAGTTCTGACGGACGAACCTCAATGCTGGTATCTGTGCGTTAGTATTGCTGAGGCCACCGACGATGTGTACCTACTCTTTCCTTTTACGTTGCTGGACTACCATACGATGAAAAGATAGAACGAGCCTGCCTTTAGACCACATGGCGTAGGACTGTGAGTACCAGCCATGTCTTGCTTGATCCTCATTCTCATGTTTCTTTGCATGACAGCTTTGAACTCAACACGCACAAGTAAGACTGCGTGCACGTGTGTGTGCTGTAGTTGATAGGCGGACTACTGTCAAAAACAAGCGGAGAAGAACAGCAATTGGATCATCAATGTGTATTACTCGCTGATGAAAAGCTTCGCGAATGAGAAAACGGGTGTGCGTCCAAAAGCTTCGTGCACCATTGCGATGTCGCTTTACTGCAATCGGACGCTCTCGTCGGACGCAGCTGGAGTTGCCACACCGTCGTACGCCTCAGTCGTGCCGAAGAAAAAGTCCGCGACCTCGGGCGTGGGCGTCATGTTAAAGGCAGGCATTTCAGACATGCATGACTTGTCCAAAAGGCTGAGGTCACCATTGTTGGCGACGTACGAAGCCAGTAGATTCATACCGCACGTCTTCGTGCCATCTCCATACGGGGTCGTATCCAGCAACATATGCGCCGCGTAGTCAAACACGACAAGCTCCTTTCTGGGTGTGTCGAGTGCCTGAAACAAAGACTCGGCGTATTTGTAAGGAGTCTGTGGGTCGAGTTTCCCGTTCATCAGAAGCACACTCGCTTGATCAGGTACGGCAGCAGTCTTGTTCCAGTACTGGTCACGCGCATAGATGATCCCGTTCGCTTCATAGTTGTTATCTCCATACTCAGCACACCCTGGTGACTTTTCTTTCGAAAAGACGCAGTACGAAGGAAGCTTGGTGTATATAGCTCCGCTTGAAATACTCACGCTCGTCAATCGATTTTCCAATTCGGCGTAGGAAGGCGTGGGTGTCTCCCACATTTCCGAGAATATGACCAGGTAGTAGAGCAATTGCGAGTTCAGATCCCGGTGTTCGTCCGTCCTTGGGTTGGATGGAAACCTGCGCTCGAAGAAGCGCGTCAACGCGTTGACGTCATTGGCATCGCAGCGATTCAGCCTGTACACCACCGGTGGGATCAGTGACCGTGTGATTGGATACATCAGAATCCCGCCCATTGTTCGTCGGAGAGCAATGGATGGTTCATCCTGTGTCGCGTTTCGTATCAGGTCAGCACAGGTCGAGTTGGGGTCGATCTCAAATCTCGATATCGTATTTCGAAGCGTAGTCGACAAGTTGGTGACGTTAAAGTGATCAGCACAGGTCCTGTCTTGCGCGCACAGATCCATGAACTGCTCGCCCACTACACCAGTGTCAGTGTCCCAGTTTGTATAGTAAATACGGTCAACTGGTGGTCCTGAAGACGTCACGATGCCGTCCAAAACGTATCCAGTCACATTCGTTGGGTTCAAGTGCATCAGGCGTTGAGCCACCACCGTTCCATAGCTCGCGCCGTACACGATAGTGCGTGCACCATTTACATACGTGGCGATGAAGGTCGCGATGTCCATGGCAACGCTTGTTGTCGAGAACGACGCAAGGTCTCCATACCGCGTCTGCAGTTCTTTAGCACAAGATGGAACCTCCGAGGAATCCGTGCGGCTGGATCGAGATCCGCTCGTCGTGGTCTGCGATAAGACGCAATGCAGTCGCGTGCTGCGTTGAACACCGCGAGGATCCATTGTGTACACGTTGACTGACCCGTTCAGACTCGCGTGTAACGTCACCATCGAGCGTTCCACTTCATCGTGCAAGAGCTTTAGTCAGTTTCGAGCTCGCAGACATATATGGCAAGAGAAAGAGATTCACTTACAGGCAAGGGAGGGGCTACCGGGTCCACCTGGAATCATCCACACGTTGGACGCCTCCTCTGCATTGATTGACGAAGCAAGTAAGCGCTTCACAAAGACGTCGATCGTCCGATTCGCCTCCACCGGTGCCTCACAGATACCGGGATAGCACAGAGAAGCCGCGAAGGTTGCGCACTCGGCACTGAGATTGCCATTGTTGGGTTCATTCGACTGAGTGTCGATCGGGCACGGGTACCACCCGTTCAACTGATTGTTTGGAGTAGCCACGTTTGCCTTTGACGCTTGTCCGAGGCATCCAGCCACGAGGACAATCAGTGTGTGACGGAGCTGCATGTCTTGTGCTCCAGTGTTGTTGGCGTCCAGGAAATTGGAAAGTGATAGACGTCACGGCAAGAGCACCGGAGGTTCATTTGCCCGGGAACCGATGGGATAGGCCGGCGTGCAATGGGAACGACCACATGGACCCGAAAGATAAGGTCGACGCATCGTGCAGCGCTTCTTCACACAGCTTACCATCGTCAGATCAAGACGTGCAAACAAAGAAGAGTCACGCCATATTGCGGCAGGATCGAGATGCGTGGGCGACACGTGCCCACTGAACCCAGCCGCGAGAATGGTCAGCAAGTGACCAACCTGCTCCGTCCTTGCTCTGGCGTGGTCGAGGCTCGATGAACTGCGTGGCGCTCGCGTCTTCGCATGCCGAAGGGACCCACTGTCCATTTGCAGAAGGGTTGACAGGATCGACTGATGGTCGACGGGACGAACAGCCTGTATATGCAGCCATTCGCCCACAGCACTCACCATCGTCGAGGGAGAAGGTGAGACAAACGCGAGCTACACTACGGTAGCACGTGTTTCTCTGGTGTTGTCGCATGTCCTGTTCACGCGTGCAAGTTTGTGCCCACAGGGCGACACGAGAGGTGCAGCAGGAACGACTGTGTTTGTGTGCTGCACTTCTTCCATACACGATTCCTTCATTCGTCCTGGTGCAAAACCTACTCCTGCCGGTTGCAACACGTGGTCGGCGTGTTGAGACCGAGCCACGTGTCGCGTGCACACAAGGTACCCTTTGGCAACATTCGTGTCTGGCTTGCGAGCAGTAGCGTGCGGTTGTGCCAGGGCAATAAGCAGACGTGAATGATGTGGGGCAGCTGGTAACGAAACGGGTGCATATCGAGAGCTGGTGCTGGAAAGGGATGGAAAGCATGCGACTGAGCGAATACAAGCAGGCCACGATGCCCGACGGGCGTGTACCGACACGGTATACAGCTCGTGAAGGTCCGTTGGTCGCATGTACTCGATGCGCAACTGGACAATGTGCAGAGTGTATCACGGGACCGTCGCTTTCGGTATCCTGGTGTCATTGTTTACGCAATGACGCCTTGTACTGTAATGTATCAGACATCACTGCCTCACCAACAACACAGGAGGTCCACGTGTTTGCAAGAGGGGAGCAAGCTCAGCAGTCTGCCCTTTACATGACACACTGGTCCAGAACATTGAGCAGGTGTCGGATGTGTATGTACCCCATTCAGATGGCCAACGTTAGCGACTGGGAGATGACTTTGCACGGTGTTGCCATGGTCGTTTTGTTGTGTGATGGAAACAACTCGTCGGCTAGGTCGATGCGTTGGGCGCAAGGATCAGCGATACGAGATATGACGGCTGGTCTTGTCTGCGCAACAACAACGATGACCAAGTGCGGACGACGACGTAGAATTTGGTCATGTGGACGAGTAGCTCTGATAGCATTCACAGGGCCGAGCGAAGGGATGCCTGTTGCCTCTGTACTCGAGTCTGTCTCAAGGACGGCGGGCATTGAACGCGTCACGCATGTGTATACTGTCGTGATTATGCTACTCCTTGTTGGTCGATTGGTGAGTAAGAAGTCTTCCTAAAGTGCCACCAGAGCTCCATATATTCTGTTTCTCGAATCCTCTTGACTGCTAGGTTCGACCAACACACTCACTGTGTGTCCTGAATGGCGTGCTTGCTTCTGAGAGCATAATTCGCTGCGCGTCTGGCTCTCATGTCGGCAGTGCCCCACCGGAAGTCGAGAAAGGTGACACTACTCGGGCGAAAGGTAAGGCGCTGGGTGTTCATTCAGCCGGAGTCAAATTGCCGCTACTGTATCGTATTGACGAGCACTTGTAGCGGCCAAGATCAACTAGAAAGCTACGTCTGGCGCAATAGCTGTTAGAATATACTCTTTCTGACAAGTCAAGAAGGTTGTGCAGGCCAAGTGCAAGACCTGGTACAGGTAAGTGCGACCTCACCTGATTGGCTGATGATGTGACAGAATGACAGATGGGACGGGAGAGACGGACGTCATGTGAGAGGGTGTCACATGGGTCAGGGAGAGACGGTCACCACATGAGACTTGACATGGTAAAGTTGTAGTTTACGTCTCTGGTCATACATATCGTAGTGTTGTAGGAAGCAAGTTCTTAACACACAATATATTCACTTTTACTTCCACCTACTTTGCACCAAGTGCACTTCTTTACTCTTACAGGTTATGAGCCCAACAGAACGTGTTGGCGGCGCGGCTCGCAGAGCCACACCCGCTGTGGTGATCGATGGTCAAAAGAAGACCATTGATCATCAGCTGGGAGAAAAGTAGGCTGTGCCCGCGGCCGCGGCACTGGACAAGATGCTCGTCATGCTCGGTGATTTGTCGGAGCGAATGTGCAGGATGGAATCCTCACACTTCGAACAAGTCGACCGGCAACGGAATGACTCTCTAGAGTCGAGCGTCTTTGATTCGGCCGTGGGAGCAGGACAGGGTGTTAACCTCCAGGCTTTGGAGCGTACTCCTTCTCCCAAGCGGTCACCGGATGTCTCGCCGGCCACCTACTTAGGTTCCCGACGACCAGCTTTTGCTGGAAACATAGTCGATCCACCGGTTCAGAACCGTGGCGACTATGCGAGGAATGAAGAACCAGCACCCGGATTGCAGGGAGCACCACCGGCACCGTATCCAGGTGTGGGTGCACCTGGTCCGATGTTTTTTCACCAAGGTCAGATACCCATGGGTGTACCTGACGGTCGTCAGCGCAATTCGGCGTTGCAGCCATTTAATGGAAAGGAACTCTATCTTGGCCTTGGAAGTATGTTCTTAAACTAAGGCAAGGAGTTGGCACGCCAAGTTGGCTTCTATAGCGCGCGTGTGGCTTCGTATGGCCTGAAGACATCAAGGGTGATGTGCCTGGTCAGCATCTTGCTGGAACGGCACAAAAGTATTACCGACGACAGGTGGAGACTTGGTGGTCCGAGAGTTAAACCTTGTAGCATGCAATGCAAAGGTTGCTCTAGACCTTCAACAACAATATAATACCTGCCCAGAGCATGAAGCTGTTTAATGCAGCCAAGTCGTCGCATCGAAATTGGACGGAACATTTCTTGTATCTCACTGCTGTGAGCGATGCCTGCGTAGGCGCGGAAAACCTCGTTTTGGACAACGTCGTTCACTACGCAGGCCCGACGATGCGCACGACGACGCTTTCGCGTTTAGATTTGCACAGGGTCGACTACTTGCGACAAGCTGAAGAGCTGGCACAGTTTGCACAATCGACGGAGATCGATGTCCGTGATGTTGTGAACGTTGTGGAGACTACCAAGGAGGTAACGAAAGTTGAGCCAGTCAAGAAAAGGCTTGAGGGTCAAGGACAAAAAAGATTTTACTGCTGTGGAAACACGGGACACCTCGAGGCATTCTGTACGAGAAGGCCAAAGAAAAAACAAGATGCGAATTTCGTCCTCACAGTCTGTGATGCGGACGGGGATCCGACCCAAGGAACCGCTAGCTGGGTTCTAGACAGTAGGTCGGGGCGTCATTTGGTCAATGACTTGAGCCTACTGGAGTAAGTGGTTGACTGCAATCACGAATGTTCTACCGCAGCGTCTGACGGAAGACCTCTTCAGACCACGAAGCAAGGCAGTGCTAGGATTTGGGTCTAAGCACTCGGTTTCATCAAGACCATCCGACTCTTCGATGTTCAATACGCCTCCAACTTGGGGCGTAAAATCATTTCCTTCGGGAGGTTGGAGAAGAAGGAATGCGTGCTTGAATATCGTGAAAGTATGCGCATTTTGTTCTCATCTCGGTGGTTTACCCATCATGGATGTCGATCGCATCAACGATGTGTTGATTGTGAAGGTTTACGACGACGATTCGACGAATGTTTCTCGTGTTAATGGCTCACCACCGGAGGCGGCCATGGCGATTGTGAATGGGGATGGGGATGGAAATAAGACGAACGTTCAACATGGAAGCTTGCTACAGTTCTATCGGCGTTTGGGTAACCTATGCTACGACACGATCGTCAAGATGGCCCGTGACCCTGCCTCTGGTATCAAATTTACAGATACTAAGCGTGTTAACTGCTCGGCCTGTGCACAAGGCAATCAGACGAAGAACCGACAACCTCGCAGAGACAGTGGAACCAATTCGTTAATCGACGTGATAGATGAAGTAATTTACTTTGATCAATAAAGGTCCCATGACACCTCGCGATTGGCTCGGAAAGAGATACCTGATCAACTTCGTCGATTATCAGTCCAACTATTGCCGGGTTTTCTTAGCGAAAACTAAAGACGTTGCCACGGTGAATTTTAAGCATTTCCTGTAGGGTTTCGAGCGAAGTTTCAATTTCCGGATCCACGTCTTACGGACAAATGATGGAGGCTAATACAAGCCTCGGGATGTGCTCTGCAAAGCCACTGGTTTCGCTTGCCAAATTAGCAAGCGTGATAACCATGCCAGCAATGGAAAAGCCGAAATGATACATCGCACGATTATGAACATGGTGCGCAGCATGAGTTTTGCAAGCGGACTACCTTTGAAGTTTTGGAGTGATGCTGCTGAGTATGCAGCCTACATACTTAACCGAAGCCCGACTAAGGAAAACAAGGGTGGGGTTTTATTGATTGAACTACTCACTATGAAGAAGCCCAACCTCAGCAAAATCGTGGTGTTTAGATCGACGTACACAGTTCAATTGCACACGGGGAACAAATCGCTGGGTGCGCGTGGAAAGGCGGCAATCATCATTGGAAAGAGCGATGAGACGAAGGCATATCTTGTCTACCTGCCAAAGGGGCGCGTTGTCGTGGTCACGCAACATGTGAGGAACATTGAGACCCTGAACACCATATAAGACGGAAAAGCACTACAAGTTTACGATAATGCTGAAGGTCAGGAGTAGTAACAAGATAAACACGACGAACGTCCAGCAAAGAGTCGTCCATCCAGATGGACACGTGACCGACACGTGACAAGATCCATTGGCAAGAAAGTGGATGAGTCGAATGATGAAACCAAAGGCAAAGAAGATCAATAAATTGTCAGCATCGTGACCGAGCCAGATCCAAGAAACTACGGTGAGGCTGTGCGAAGTCCATCAAAAGACAAGTAGCGCATAGCGATGACTGAAGAACTGACTGCTCTGGAATCAAATGGAGTGAGGACGGTAGTGATACCGCCCGAAAACGAACATGTTGTACATAACAAGTGGGTTTTCAAGTCTAGAACCGACGCCGACGGAAATGTAGAGCGGTACAAGACTAGACTGGTGGTATGTCGAAATGAATAGCTATTTGGGATCAACCACATATTGAATTTTGCTGCAGTCATGGAGCTTGGCATCGTGAAGGTCATCTTGGTAATGCCGCGTCGATGGAACGTAACAGCGAGACACGGTAACATCCCAAACGCCTACGTCAAGGCAGACAAGGTAAAAGATCTCTACATTTACATGAAGGTGCCGAGCGGGATGCAAGTGAGCCAAGACAATATTGGACGAACACAACGTCACGCACCCACAGCAACTTTCCCTACTTTTGAAGAAGTCCCTATACGGGTTGAAGCAAGCTGGACGTTTTTGGATTCAACTGTTACACTCGAAGGTGGTTGAACTCGGTTTCAGCAAGTGCACGACGGACATGTGCCCGTACGTATAGAAGATCGACGACGCCTTAACGTTTGTTGAGGTAGATGTCGACGACCTTTTGGTCACGAGAACTTCAAGTAAAGCTGTGGATCAAGTTTTATGAGCTTGGTGTGCCTCGAGATCAAGGATTTAGGCGTCGGCAACAAGTTTCTGGAGTTAAGAATTCGGTTAGATGACAAGTGTGGTTACATGCTGGACCATGAGGTGATGATATACGTGTTGCTAAAGGATAATGGACTGGAGTCGGCGAATGGTGTTCGAGATCCTATTGATGAAGACTGCGTCGAAGTTGACCCTGAAGCCACAGACACATTGGTTAAGTCAGCTGGGTCTTGACATGCGATCATCAAGACGTTCCAGTCGCTGAATGGAAGCCTGTTTTGGATTGCACGCTGTACAAGACCGGACATCAGCTTTGCGGTACATCGTGCGACAAGGGAGACACACAACACAATCGTGACAGATTGGAAGATGGCCAAACGCATTGCCAGATGTCTGAAAGTAACAAAGATGTAGAAGTTGTTTATTGACAGCTCAGGAAAGTCAATGGACCCGATCAAGAACGAGAGCTGGAGTGACGCGTACTTTGCAGCAGACAAGTCGGTCTCAGGATGCGTATTGGCGATGTATGGAGCACTGGTGTCATGGGCGTGCAAGAAGCAAACTGGGGTATCCCTGAGCACCATGGAAGCTTAGATCGCGGCGTCACAGGCAGGACGTGAACTATTAGGGCTGAAGGAACTATTCGGGAGCTGGACATGAGGGCCGTTGAGCCCATGCCGATGTGGATTGATAACCAAGCCGCGATCACACAACTCGACAGCGATAAGAGTACGTCAAGCGCTAAGCACGTGGACATTAGATTCAAGTTTATCTGCCACTACGCTCAAGCCAAATTAGTCAAGCCAAGTTATGTCAAGTCTAGAGACATGATTGAAGACCTATTGACAAATGCACTGCCAGCCGCGGATTGTGGAATTGCGCAAGATGTTCAAGTTAAAGTCCATTTAGGATGACGTCGAAGAGGAGTGTTAAAACATACTCTTTCTGACAAGTCAAGAAGGTTGTGCAGGCCAAGTGCAAGACCTGGTACAGGTAAGTGCGACCTCACCTGATTGGCTGATGATGTGACAGAATGACAGATGGGACGGGAGAGACGGACGTCATGTGAGAGGGTGTCACATGGGTCAGGGAGAGACGGTCACCACATGAGACTTGACATGGTAAAGTTGTAGTTTACGTCTCTGGTCATACATATCGTAGTGTTGTAGGAAGCAAGTTCTTAACACACAATATATTCACTTTTACTTCCACCTACTTTGCACCAAGTGCACTTCTTTACTCTTACAGGTTATGAGCCCAACAGAACGTGTTGGCGGCGCGGCTCGCAGAGCCACACCCGCTGTGGTGATCGATGGTCAAAAGAAGACCATTGATCATCAGCTGGGAGAAAAGTAGGCTGTGCCCGCGGCCGCGGCACTGGACAAGATGCTCGTCATGCTCGGTGATTTGTCGGAGCGAATGTGCAGGATGGAATCCTCACACTTCGAACAAGTCGACCGGCAACGGAATGACTCTCTAGAGTCGAGCGTCTTTGATTCGGCCGTGGGAGCAGGACAGGGTGTTAACCTCCAGGCTTTGGAGCGTACTCCTTCTCCCAAGCGGTCACCGGATGTCTCGCCGGCCACCTACTTAGGTTCCCGACGACCAGCTTTTGCTGGAAACATAGTCGATCCACCGGTTCAGAACCGTGGCGACTATGCGAGGAATGAAGAACCAGCACCCGGATTGCAGGGAGCACCACCGGCACCGTATCCAGGTGTGGGTGCACCTGGTCCGATGTTTTTTCACCAAGTTCAGATACCCATGGGTGTACCTGACGGTCGTCAGCGCAATTCGGCGTTGCAGCCATTTAATGGAAAGGAACTCTATCTTGACCTTGGAAGTATGTTCTTAAACTAAGGCAAGGAGTTGGCACGCCAAGTTGGCTTCTACAGCGCGCGTGTGGCTTCGTATGGCCTGAAGACATCAAGGGTGATGTGCCTGGTCAGCATCTTGCTGGAACGGCACAAAAGTATTACCGACGACAGGTGGAGACTTGGTGGTCCGAGAGTTAAACCTTGTAGCATGCAATGCAAAGGTTGCTCTAGACCTTCAACAACAATATAATACCTGCCCAGAGCATGAAGCTGTTTAATGCAGCCAAGTCGTCGCATCGAAATTGGACGGAACATTTCTTGTATCTCACTGCTGTGAGCGATGCCTGCGTAGGCGCGGAAAACCTCGTTTTGGACAACGTCGTTCACTACGCAGGCCCGACGATGCGCACGACGACGCTTTCGCGTTTAGATTTGCACAGGGTCGACTACTTGCGACAAGCTGAAGAGCTGGCACAGTTTGCACAATCGACGGAGATCGATGTCCGTGATGTTGTGAACGTTGTGGAGACTACCAAGGAGGTAACGAAAGTTGAGCCAGTCAAGAAAAGGCTTGAGGGTCAAGGACAAAAAAGATTTTACTGCTGTGGAAACACGGGACACCTCGAGGCATTCTGTACGAGAAGACCAAAGAAAAAACAAGATGCGAATTTCGTCCTCACAGTCTGTGATGCGGACGGGGATCCGACCCAAGGAACCGCTAGCTGGGTTCTAGACAGTAGGTCGGGGCGTCATTTGGTCAATGACTTGAGCCTACTGGAGTAAGTGGTTGACTGCAATCACGAATGTTCTACCGCAGCGTCTGACGGAAGACCTCTTCAGACCACGAAGCAAGGCAGTGCTAGGATTTGGGTCTAAGCACTCGGTTTCATCAAGACCATCCGACTCTTCGATGTTCAATACGCCTCCAACTTGGGGCGTAAAATCATTTCCTTCGGGAGGTTGGAGAAGAAGGAATGCGTGCTTGAATATCGTGAAGGTATGCGCATTTTGTTCTCATCTCGGTGGTTTACCCATCATGGATGTCGATCGCATCAACGATGTGTTGATTGTGAAGGTTTACGACGACGATTCGACGAATGTTTCTCGTGTTAATGGCTCACCACCGGAGGCGGCCATGGCGATTGTGAATGGGGATGGGGATGGAAATAAGACGAACGTTCAACATGGAAGCTTGCTACAGTTCTATCGGCGTTTGGGTAACCTATGCTACGACACGATCGTCAAGATGGCCCGCGACCCTGCCTCTGGTATCAAATTTACAGATACTAAGCGTGTTAACTGCTCGGCCTGTGCACAAGGCAATCAGACGAAGAACCGACAACCTCGCAGAGACAGTGGAACCAATTCGTTAATCGACGTGATAGATGAAGTAATTTACTTTGATCAATAAAGGTCCCATGACACCTCGCGATTGGCTCGGAAAGAGATACCTGATCAACTTCGTCGATTATCAGTCCAACTATTGCCGGGTTTTCTTAGCGAAAACTAAAGACGTTGCCACGGTGAATTTTAAGCATTTCCTGTAGGGTTTCGAGCGAAGTTTCAATTTCCGGATCCACGTCTTACGGACAAATGATGGAGGCTAATACAAGCCTCGGGATGTGCTCTGCAAAGCCACTGGTTTCGCTTGCCAAATTAGCAAGCGTGATAACCATGACAGCAATGGAAAAGCCGAAATGATACATCGCGCGATTATGAACATGGTGCGCAGCATGAGTTTTGCAAGCGGACTACCTTTGAAGTTTTGGAGTGATGCTGCTGAGTATGCAGCCTACATACTTAACCGAAGCCCGACTAAGGAAAACAAGGGTGGGGTTTTATTGATTGAACTACTCACCATGAAGAAGCCCAACCTCAGCAAAATCGTGGTGTTTAGATCGACGTACACAGTTCAATTGCACACGGGGAACAAATCGCTGGGTGCGCGTGGAAAGGCGGCAATCATCATTGGAAAGAGCGATGAGACGAAGGCATATCTTGTCTACCTGCCAAAGGGGCGCGTTGTCGTGGTCACGCAACATGTGAGGAACATTGAGACCCTGAACACCATATAAGACGGAAAAGCACTACAAGTTTACGATAATGCTGAAGGTCAGGAGTAGTAACAAGATAAACACGACGAACGTCCAGCAAAGAGTCGTCCATCCAGATGGACACGTGACCGACACGTGACAAGATCCATTGGCAAGAAAGTGGATGAGTCGAATGATGAAACCAAAGGCAAAGAAGATCAATAAATTGTCAGCATCGTGACCGAGCCAGATCCAAGAAACTACGGTGAGGCTGTGCGAAGTCCATCAAAAGACAAGTAGCGCATAGCGATGACTGAAGAACTGACTGCTCTGGAATCAAATGGAGTGAGGACGGTAGTGATACCGCCCGAAAACGAACATGTTGTACATAACAAGTGGGTTTTCAAGTCTAGAACCGACGCCGACGGAAATGTAGAGCGGTACAAGACTAGACTGGTGGTATGTCGAAATGAATAGCTATTTGGGATCAACCACATATTGAATTTTGCTGCAGTCATGGAGCTTGGCATCGTGAAGGTCATCTTGGTAATGCCGCGTCGATGGAACGTAACAGCGAGACACGGTAACATCCCAAACGCCTACGTCAAGGCAGACAAGGTAAAAGATCTCTACATTTACATGAAGGTGCCGAGCGGGATGCAAGTGAGCCAAGACAATATTGGACGAACACAACGTCACGCACCCACAGCAACTTTCCCTACTTTTGAAGAAGTCCCTATACGGGTTGAAGCAAGCTGGACGTTTTTGGATTCAACTGTTACACTCGAAGGTGGTTGAACTCGGTTTCAGCAAGTGCACGACGGACATGTGCCCGTACGTATAGAAGATCGACGACGCCTTAACGTTTGTTGAGGTAGATGTCGACGACCTTTTGGTCACGAGAACTTCAAGTAAAGCTGTGGATCAAGTTTTATGAGCTTGGTGTGCCTCGAGATCAAGGATTTAGGCGTCGGCAACAAGTTTCTGGAGTTAAGAATTCGGTTAGATGACAAGTGTGGTTACATGCTGGACCATGAGGTGATGATATACGTGTTGCTAAAGGATAATGGACTGGAGTCGGCGAATGGTGTTCGAGATCCTATTGATGAAGACTGCGTCGAAGTTGACCCTGAAGCCACAGACACATTGGTTAAGTCAGCTGGGTCTTGACATGCGATCATCAAGACGTTCCAGTCGCTGAATGGAAGCCTGTTTTGGATTGCACGCTGTACAAGACCGGACATCAGCTTTGCGGTACATCGTGCGACAAGGGAGACACACAACACAATCGTGACAGATTGGAAGATGGCCAAACGCATTGCCAGATGTCTGAAAGTAACAAAGATGTAGAAGTTGTTTATTGACAGCTCAGGAAAGTCAATGGACCCGATCAAGAACGAGAGCTGGAGTGACGCGTACTTTGCAGCAGAAAAGTCGGTCTCAGGATGCGTATTGGCGATGTATGGAGCACTGGTGTCATGGGCGTGCAAGAAGCAAACTGGGGTATCCCTGAGCACCATGGAAGCTTAGATCGCGGCGTCACAGGCAGGACGTGAACTATTAGGGCTGAAGGAACTATTCGGGAGCTGGACATGAGGGCCGTTGAGCCCATGCCGATGTGGATTGATAACCAAGCCGCGATCACACAACTCGACAGCGATAAGAGTACGTCAAGCGCTAAGCACGTGGACATTAGATTCAAGTTTATCTGCCACTACGCTCAAGCCAAATTAGTCAAGCCAAGTTATGTCAAGTCTAGAGACATGATTGAAGACCTATTGACAAATGCACTGCCAGCCGCGGATTGTGGAATTGCGCAAGATGTTCAAGTTAAAGTCCATTTAGGATGACTTCGAAGAGGAGTGTTAAAACATACTCTTTCTGACAAGTCAAGAAGGTTGTGCAGGCCAAGTGCAAGACCTGGTACAGGTAAGTGCGACCTCACCTGATTGGCTGATGATGTGACAGAATGACAGATGGGACGGGAGAGACGGACGTCATGTGAGAGGGTGTCACATGGGTCAGGGAGAGACGGTCACCACATGAGACTTGACATGGTAAAGTTGTAGTTTACGTCTCTGGTCATACATATCGTAGTGTTGTAGGAAGCAAGTTCTTAACACACAATATATTCACTTTTACTTCCACCTACTTTGCACCAAGTGCACTTCTTTACTCTTACAGGTTATGAGCCCAACAGAACGTGTTGGCGGCGCGGCTCGCAGAGCCACACCCGCTGTGGTGATCGATGGTCAAAAGAAGACCATTGATCATCAGCTGGGAGAAAAGTAGGCTGTGCCCGCGGCCGCGGCACTGGACAAGATGCTCGTCATGCTCGGTGATTTGTCGGAGCGAATGTGCAGGATGGAATCCTCACACTTCGAACAAGTCGACCGGCAACGGAATGACTCTCTAGAGTCGAGCGTCTTTGATTCGGCCGTGGGAGCAGGACAGGGTGTTAACCTCCAGGCTTTGGAGCGTACTCCTTCTCCCAAGCGGTCACCGGATGTCTCGCCGGCCACCTACTTAGGTTCCCGACGACCAGCTTTTGCTGGAAACATAGTCGATCCACCGGTTCAGAACCGTGGCGACTATGCGAGGAATGAAGAACCAGCACCCGGATTGCAGGGAGCACCACCGGCACCGTATCCAGGTGTGGGTGCACCTGGTCCGATGTTTTTTCACCAAGTTCAGATACCCATGGGTGTACCTGACGGTCGTCAGCGCAATTCGGCGTTGCAGCCATTTAATGGAAAGGAACTCTATCTTGACCTTGGAAGTATGTTCTTAAACTAAGGCAAGGAGTTGGCACGCCAAGTTGGCTTCTACAGCGCGCGTGTGGCTTCGTATGGCCTGAAGACATCAAGGGTGATGTGCCTGGTCAGCATCTTGCTGGAACGGCACAAAAGTATTACCGACGACAGGTGGAGACTTGGTGGTCCGAGAGTTAAACCTTGTAGCATGCAATGCAAAGGTTGCTCTAGACCTTCAACAACAATATAATACCTGCCCAGAGCATGAAGCTGTTTAATGCAGCCAAGTCGTCGCATCGAAATTGGACGGAACATTTCTTGTATCTCACTGCTGTGAGCGATGCCTGCGTAGGCGCGGAAAACCTCGTTTTGGACAACGTCGTTCACTACGCAGGCCCGAAGATGCGCACGACGACGCTTTCGCGTTTAGATTTGCACAGGGTCGACTACTTGCGACAAGCTGAAGAGCTGGCACAGTTTGCACAATCGACGGAGATCGATGTCCGTGATGTTGTGAACGTTGTGGAGACTACCAAGGAGGTAACGAAAGTTGAGCCAGTCAAGAAAAGGCTTGAGGGTCAAGGACAAAAAAGATTTTACTGCTGTGGAAACACGGGACACCTCGAGGCATTCTGTACGAGAAGACCAAAGAAAAAACAAGATGCGAATTTCGTCCTCACAGTCTGTGATGCGGACGGGGATCCGACCCAAGGAACCGCTAGCTGGGTTCTAGACAGTAGGTCGGGGCGTCATTTGGTCAATGACTTGAGCCTACTGGAGTAAGTGGTTGACTGCAATCACGAATGTTCTACCGCAGCGTCTGACGGAAGACCTCTTCAGACCACGAAGCAAGGCAGTGCTAGGATTTGGGTCTAAGCACTCGGTTTCATCAAGACCATCCGACTCTTCGATGTTCAATACGCCTCCAACTTGGGGCGTAAAATCATTTCCTTCGGGAGGTTGGAGAAGAAGGAATGCGTGCTTGAATATCGTGAAGGTATGCGCATTTTGTTCTCATCTCGGTGGTTTACCCATCATGGATGTCGATCGCATCAACGATGTGTTGATTGTGAAGGTTTACGACGACGATTCGACGAATGTTTCTCGTGTTAATGGCTCACCACCGGAGGCGGCCATGGCGATTGTGAATGGGGATGGGGATGGAAATAAGACGAACGTTCAACATGGAAGCTTGCTACAGTTCTATCGGCGTTTGGGTAACCTATGCTACGACACGATCGTCAAGATGGCCCGCGACCCTGCCTCTGGTATCAAATTTACAGATACTAAGCGTGTTAACTGCTCGGCCTGTGCACAAGGCAATCAGACGAAGAACCGACAACCTCGCAGAGACAGTGGAACCAATTCGTTAATCGACGTGATAGATGAAGTAATTTACTTTGATCAATAAAGGTCCCATGACACCTCGCGATTGGCTCGGAAAGAGATACCTGATCAACTTCGTCGATTATCAGTCCAACTATTGCCGGGTTTTCTTAGCGAAAACTAAAGACGTTGCCACGGTGAATTTTAAGCATTTCCTGTAGGGTTTCGAGCGAAGTTTCAATTTCCGGATCCACGTCTTACGGACAAATGATGGAGGCTAATACAAGCCTCGGGATGTGCTCTGCAAAGCCACTGGTTTCGCTTGCCAAATTAGCAAGCGTGATAACCATGACAGCAATGGAAAAGCCGAAATGATACATCGCGCGATTATGAACATGGTGCGCAGCATGAGTTTTGCAAGCGGACTACCTTTGAAGTTTTGGAGTGATGCTGCTGAGTATGCAGCCTACATACTTAACCGAAGCCCGACTAAGGAAAACAAGGGTGGGGTTTTATTGATTGAACTACTCACCATGAAGAAGCCCAACCTCAGCAAAATCGTGGTGTTTAGATCGACGTACACAGTTCAATTGCACACGGGGAACAAATCGCTGGGTGCGCGTGGAAAGGCGGCAATCATCATTGGAAAGAGCGATGAGACGAAGGCATATCTTGTCTACCTGCCAAAGAGGCGCGTTGTCGTGGTCACGCAACATGTGAGGAACATTGAGACCCTGAACACCATATAAGACGGAAAAGCACTACAAGTTTACGATAATGCTGAAGGTCAGGAGTAGTAACAAGATAAACACGACGAACGTCCAGCAAAGAGTCGTTCATCCAGATGGACACGTGACCGACACGTGACAAGATCCATTGGCAAGAAAGTGGATGAGTCGAATGATGAAACCAAAGGCAAAGAAGATCAATAAATTGTCAGCATCGTGACCGAGCCAGATCCAAGAAACTACGGTGAGGCTGTGCGAATTCCATCAAAAGACAAGTAGCGCATAGCGATGACTGAAGAACTGACTGCTCTGGAATCAAATGGAGTGAGGACGGTAGTGATACCGCCCGAAAACGAACATGTTGTACATAACAAGTGGGTTTTCAAGTCTAGAACCGACGCCGACGGAAATGTAGAGCGGTACAAGACTAGACTGGTGGTATGTCGAAATGAATAGCTATTTGGGATCAACCACATATTGAATTTTGCTGCAGTCATGGAGCTTGGCATCGTGAAGGTCATCTTGGTAATGCCGCGTCGATGGAACGTAACAGCGAGACACGGTAACATCCCAAATGCCTACGTCAAGGCAGACAAGGTAAAAGATCTCTACATTTACATGAAGGTGCCGAGCGGGATGCAAGTGAGCCAAGACAATATTGGACGAACACAACGTCACGCACCCACAGCAACTTTCCCTACTTTTGAAGAAGTCCCTATACGGGTTGAAGCAAGCTGGACGTTTTTGGATTCAACTGTTACACTCGAAGGTGGTTGAACTCGGTTTCAGCAAGTGCACGACGGACATGTGCCCGTACGTATAGAAGATCGACGACGCCTTAACGTTTGTTGAGGTAGATGTCGACGACCTTTTGGTCACGAGAACTTCAAGTAAAGCTGTGGATCAAGTTTTATGAGCTTGGTGTGCCTCGAGATCAAGGATTTAGGCGTCGGCAACAAGTTTCTGGAGTTAAGAATTCGGTTAGATGACAAGTGTGGTTACATGCTGGACCATGAGGTGATGATATACGTGTTGCTAAAGGATAATGGACTGGAGTCGGCGAATGGTGTTCGAGATCCTATTGATGAAGACTGCGTCGAAGTTGACCCTGAAGCCACAGACACATTGGTTAAGTCAGCTGGGTCTTGACATGCGATCATCAAGACGTTCCAGTCGCTGAATGGAAGCCTGTTTTGGATTGCACGCTGTACAAGACCGGACATCAGCTTTGCGGTACATCGTGCGACAAGGGAGACACACAACACAATCGTGACAGATTGGAAGATGGCCAAACGCATTGCCAGATGTCTGAAAGTAACAAAGATGTAGAAGTTGTTTATTGACAGCTCAGGAAAGTCAATGGACCCGATCAAGAACGAGAGCTGGAGTGACGCGTACTTTGCAGCAGAAAAGTCGGTCTCAGGATGCGTATTGGCGATGTATGGAGCACTGGTGTCATGGGCGTGCAAGAAGCAAACTGGGGTATCCCTGAGCACCATGGAAGCTTAGATCGCGGCGTCACAGGCAGGACGTGAACTATTAGGGCTGAAGGAACTATTCGGGAGCTGGACATGAGGGCCGTTGAGCCCATGCCGATGTGGATTGATAACCAAGCCGCGATCACACAACTCGACAGCGATAAGAGTACGTCAAGCGCTAAGCACGTGGACATTAGATTCAAGTTTATCTGCCACTACGCTCAAGCCAAATTAGTCAAGCCAAGTTATGTCAAGTCTAGAGACATGATTGAAGACCTATTGACAAATGCACTGCCAGCCGCGGATTGTGGAATTGCGCAAGATGTTCAAGTTAAAGTCCATTTAGGATGACGTCGAAGAGGAGTGTTAAAACATACTCTTTCTGACAAGTCAAGAAGGTTGTGCAGGCCAAGTGCAAGACCTGGTACAGGTAAGTGCGACCTCACCTGATTGGCTGATGATGTGACAGAATGACAGATGGGACGGGAGAGACGGACGTCATGTGAGAGGATGTCACATGGGTCAGGGAGAGACGGTCACCACATGAGACTTGACATGGTAAAGTTGTAGTTTACGTCTCTGGTCATACATATCGTAGTGTTGTAGGAAGCAAGTTCTTAACACACAATATATTCATTTTTACTTCCACCTACTTTGCACCAAGTGCACTACTACACTCTTACAATATCTCTATGCGTGACACCTACTTAGACATCGCCGTTTACCCCTCTACACTTCTGCAAACTCTGATGTATATACAAATACATTTCCTCCACTCTGACAACTGCTGATGAAGTCACTCCTTACACAGCCATTGTGTGTGCTATTTCAATAGGACATCTCCGTGCTTGCAAAATATACCTGATTCGTGACCGTCAAACCAGGGGTTCTGCTTGACTTACAGATAAATACGCTTTCACATACACACACATAGAAAGCAGCTACCGAGATGTACCATCTGAACCATCAATTCCTCGCCAATGCCATCATGACTACCTCCCTCAATGTTGATCAGTGGCAGTATTGATTAGCTAAGCTTTACCTACTTTGTAGCGGAGCTACACATCTCCTTAATTCAGAGTAAGACTTAACGCTCTTACGAGCAACTTTGGTTCTACGAACCCGACTCAAAGAGTCAACAGCTCCGAGAGCTAAAAGGTGGTTCAAAGAAACCGACTCAAAGAGTCACCAAGCTCAAAGAGCTTACGGTCCCTGTTCCAGGGGGACCAAACGATTCAAAGAATCAATCGCACTTAGTGCACAAGGAGTAGCTACCTTAGCAAGGCGTTGCTACTTCCTTACGATCACAAGACGCCTCAGAGAGGCACGTGTCTTTTGTTGATCAAAATGGGAACTGAATTTTATTTCTTCTTTTAACCTAAAAGAACACCGTAGAACAAAGTAAATAACCTACTCACATATGTCCTTAGTAAACCTATTAAAAAAGATCTCGTAATCAATTGATGACAGACATCAGTCTTCAACAATTACTATTTGTGTTCTAATATTACTTTAAAGGGGATCCCATCCCTTGTGTGTACCACACCTATTGTCTACTACCAGTCGACGTGTAACCCCGTTACACCCTCCCCCACCAGACTGATGTTTCCACAAAACGCCAATCGAATTCTTTCCTCGAAGAGGACGGTGTGTGTGCGCTTCAACCTCACGGTTGGCAAAACACAAAACACCATGGCATCGCCACCCCATGAGTCCTCGACTCTCTCGTCTTACCTTGGCATCGATGTAAATTTGGATTATGGTAGCGATACCGACATGCATGGTGACGAGAGGACAATGTCCGACGAACCAGTGCAAGAGGCAGCGCCTCATATTGCACCAAACCCATTTGCCGAGCGTGGCGAATCCAACGCGCCACCGGCGCCGCATCAAACACTTCTTGTGGGCGATGCCATCATCACTAATCCGCTCGATGAGTACCAAGAGTTGAATATCCAACGAGAGGAGAGCGCTCAGCGCCGTATGCAGCTTGCTGCAACCCTTGAGGGTTGTCGTGGCTATCTGTTCACACCACTCAATGTGGAAGAGCGTATACGCCAAACGACAGGTCGGTCTTTGGCAACGTGGGCCATTGGCGCTGAGCCTACATCTTCTGATGAGGTGGCGAGTCGACAGGCACTTCGTGAGAGGTACCTGCAACCCCACTTGACGATTCAAAGTCAAAACAAGTTGTGACTTGACACGCAAGCACGGGGTGCACCGGTTCCACCGATATAAGTTATACCCATCCTTTTATTCGCAGGCGAATCTCAGGAGGAAGAAGACAACGCGTTTGTTCGCTGGGTGCATCGGAAACGACACCTTAGCAGCGTGTTAGATTTCAGAGCAAGTTCCGATGTGGCAGATGTTCGTCTAGAACGAAAGCTTCGATATGATTACGCTATGCTTAAGGCCAGAGGCCAGTTGCGAACTCGCACACGCTATGATCCGGCTGTGCCGACTGATGTGGGTGTTGGTAAAGCGGTACCCAAGCACTCACCTGCCTTCACCACTATTGGTGAGAAGCGCTCTCGGTCGAGGGATGACCCCTGCCACTATGTTCAAAAACATCAACGGCGTATGGGCAATCCTGCCGTAGGGGTATCTCAAACTCCCACGAGTTCTCCGACTCCGGGTACCCTCGCCACTTCACCAGATACTGGTATTGACCCTGACGACGACGTCGTTTCAGGAGCCGCTTCACATGGAACTGGCGGTTCCCTTGCTCATCGAGCAGCGTCGGAGGTGGTCGGTATACCGAAGGAGGAGCACGAGAAGGTGCTTCTCGAGATGAGTGGTCTCCGTGAGACATTGGGTAAGACCCAGAGTGCGTTTGACGCGATGCGAGCCCTTGTCCAGGCGTTGGAGTTGGGCCAAGCCCGGATGAAGGCTCAGCTTGACCTCCTGATACGGATTCAGCAACCGATAGCAAGGCCAACCTATGCGGCGCAAGCGCCTTCGAGTTCACGTGATACGGATCCTGATACGGCTTCAGCAAACCAACGTAGAACACGGGGTGTGTGCGCAGTTTGCGCAAAGGGTTGAGCGTGTACACAAGTCCCTTCTTGACGACGACTGTGAATGGTCCAATGAAGCGCGGGCGCAACTTTGTCTTGAAGACAGCAGACACTACATTTGTAGGTAGTATTTTAGCATTGAGCAGAACTTGGTCTCCGACCTAATAACGTTCAATACAACCTCTGCCTTTAGCATCAGCTTGTTCCTTCTGCTTGTCTTGGCTATCAGCCAGTGCGTCACACTCATGTCGTAAGACATTCAATCGCGTTGCGAGAAACTCGCTTACATGTTTTTGAACAGTAGCAGAGCTGATATCAGCAAGCCGATCGGTCATCTCTCCCCCACCAAGCCCTGAACCACGCAGTGGTAGCGTTAACGGAACGCGAGGGTGTGTGAGACCATTCACATAAAACGGTGTGTAGCCGGTGGAGGCAGGCACCGCGTTATTCAACGCAAACTCAACGACAGGGAGCATCGAATTCCAAAGATTAGGCGTTTCAGCGCAAACACTGCGCAAGATGTCACCGATGATGTGATTCACTCGCTCGGTTTGACCATCAGCCTGCGAATGATCCACTGTGGACATGTCCAAACGTGTTCCGAGCACCTTGAAGATGGACTTCCAAAACTTCCCAGTGAAGCTAGGATCTCGGTCAGAGACAATTGCCACAGGCGAGCCGTGTTGTCGAAACACTCGATCGATAAACAGTGTAGCTGTACCTTCACCATCAATGGCATCTGGCACCGCTGCTAAATGAGCCATCTTGCTCAAACGGTCAACAAAGACCACAATACCCGTATTTCCATACGAATCCCTCGGTAATCCGAACAGGAAGTTTATACTGATGGAATCCCAACAATCATTGGGTACAGTCAAAATAGCCAGCGGCGCGGCCGCGTGAGGTGATGGTTTCACCCGTTGACATGTTTCACGCGTACACACATATGTGCTCACCCATTTGTATAGTTTGGACCACCAATATCATAGGATAACTGATCCATAGGTCTTCTCACGACCGAGATGACCACTCAACGCAGTATCATGTGCCTCATAGAGTATCCGATACTTCAACTCCTCATCTTGAGGGATAACGATGCGCGAAGTATCCTCCACATCCGTGCAATAGCACAACAGGCCATGATCGATGGAATATCGATGTAACCTCGCAAGTGACCGTGCCGTTAATTCTATGTCCGAGTCCTTAAACTCCTCGCTCCCTAGAGCACGTAGAAGAGCTACACAGTGTTCATCTTTGGCATATGCCGTACGGATTAGATCAGTGACCGACGACGACAGAGTCGTAACATGAGCAAGCTCATATTCAGGCCTGCGTGACAACGCATCATCCAAAGCATTCTGCTTGCCCGGCTTATACTTTACCTCGAAGTTGTATTCGGCAAAGAATGAGAGCCAACGAGCCATTCTATTAGAGAGGTGAGGCGACTGGGTCGCAGTGCGTAATGACGCATGATCTGTATCGATCACAAACGGCTTAAAGCCAAGAAGATGAACTCTATACTTAACTAAAGCATACTTCATTGCAAGTAGCTCTTTGTCATGAACAGGATAATTCTTTTCTGCAGCCTTCAGCTGCCGATACTCAAACGCAATTACGCGTTCCCGTCCATCATTATCTGTTTGTAACAGAGCGTTGCCGATGGCAAAGTCAGATGCGTCACAGACGACACTGAAAGATCGATCAGGATCAGGCAAAGACAAGATTGACGCATGAAGGAGACTCTCCTTTACTGCTTGAAAAGCATCATGCTAGGTATAGTCCAGCACCATTCCACATCCTTTTAAGGAGATTGGATAATGGCCTAGCCATTTCTGCGTAATTCGCACTGTACTTGTGCAAGTAATTTGCAAGGCCAAGCCAATTACGCAAGTCCTTTTGGTTCTTTGGAACCGTCCAATCAACAATGGCTTTTACCTTAGCGGGATCCGCTCTAAGACCACGCTTCCCAATAAAGCACTCTAAAAAGGGAATCTCTTCTGCACCAAAGATGCACTTAGACTCGTTGACGTACAACTTATTCGTGCGCATGCACTCGATTACCGCTCGTAAATGGTCAATGTGATTGTCCACATCTGACCGACCGTTCATAGCACGACTATGGACAAAGATGTCATCTAAGTATGTCTGTGCATGACCTCTGTGAGGTCTGAACAATTGTGTCACAAGACGATTAATTGTAGCCGGGGCATTTGATATCCCTTTCGGCATTACAAGCCAATACCAGAGCTACCGCTTGGAGTGCTGACCACTGTCAGCGGAATATCGCTTTCTCGCATGAGAAGTTGGTAATAACCATCGACTAAGTCGAGTGCACTGTACATTGTACATCCCACCATATTGTTCTGAAAAACATCCTTCCTCGGAATTTGTGTCTGAGCCCCGATGGTGGCTGCATTAAGCTTATTGTAAGCATGAACAATGCGCCACTTCCCATTGGGCTTTTTGACACAGAAGATCGGTGTGGTACGGGGAGATTTGCTCTCACGTACCATACCTGCCGCGTGCTTTGCACGAAAGAAGTCGTCAATGACGTCACACTGTTCCTTCGGTAAAGGCCACTGCCGTGTTACGCAGTATTTAGTTCCAGGAACCAAGTCAATTTCATGAATTACACCTCTATCGGGAGGTAAGACGGACGGTGGGTCGTGACACACCAGGCCCTAAACTCCTTTACCAAAGGATAGAACGGATCAAGAGGATCCTTAAGGATCGACGATCCAATACGGGCATCCAATGCCGCCTTTGTGTCCTCAAGGACAGACTCGTCCAATATCGAGGATAATTTCAACTCAATATCCGGTCGAATGACCACTAACTTGAATGATTCTCCTGCCTGTAAGGCTTGGCTAAATTCGCCGTCAGACATTTCGTCTAGCTCAAAGAGAGCATCCAAAGATGGAAGAGTCTCAAGACTAATGTTGCCATCAACATTTCCAGTCAACCCATAGACAAGTGTATATAGTGTATTATTACTATTATCACTTCGTGACTTCTTAGACGTGGGGTGCTTAACAGTTGTCACCCTACGCTGAGATTGTTTCCTCAAAGAAACCTTACGCTTAGTAGAGGCCAAGAAAGTATGGTCCCCGTGGTTGCTATTCATCTTAGCACGCTCTAGACGAGAGCTCATGTCTTGAACGACATCTAGTGAAGTGTTACGTAACTCGAACACTTCACCCAGTGGGTCTACACGTACCACTTCACGTACAGCATTCGGGCCTAGCCCTGAACACTCTGGCTTCTCGCCAACAATGTCATTACCGACATTCAGTGAGGTGCCATCTCGGCCGCCCTCACTCGGTGGGATTTCACGTTCCACTTCACGTACATCAGAGGAATTACATTCTTTATGTCCCGCCCGTAGGCCAACCATGCTTGACGCATGCAGTGACTCATTATCACAGCGAGTATTACTCAACGGAGTATAAATACCCTCACATACGGTGAAAGAGCTCCACTCAATATAATGTCATTGACATTGGAGTTAATTAACTCTGACATACCAATGTCCAGCACATTGACATCTTCCGTCAATGGCTCGCGCCAAAAGCGCTCTTGTTGCCTAGCAAAGGTGGGTTCATGACTCTCCAAGACTCCACTAGGAACATTGCGCGTTGCGCCTAAGGTCTTAGACCTCCAATCGATCCATGGTTCATAGCGTTCAAGCCATGCCATGCCTAGGATGAGATCGTATCTCGAATCCAAGTCAAGGACGAGACAGCGTTCTGTGCTATCAAAGTCCAAAAACCTCACGCCCAAGTTCAACGGAACTTTAGGCACAGTAACGCGACTACCCGTCGCTAACCGAACAGTGATGGAATCACCATCGTGCGCTTTGAGCGCCTCAGCATATTGCTGACTCCTCTCAAGGGAACGGCGTCTAGCATAGTTGCATGACGCCCCAGAATCGATTTATATCGACCAGTGCTTCTCAAAGCCTTTAACTATCGCCTCAGCGACTAACAAGCCAGGCTTGTATCCACGCTCTGTGCTTGCTGGCACGGAGCTCTGTGGGGCTACGCCCTGTTTCACTCTACCTCGTAGAGAAGAAACAGAACTCAGTTCTACCCCAGTAGGGCGCCCCGCGCCTACTGGGTGTCGACGTTTCCCCGTGCAATACCAGGTTTTTGTTGTGGCTGGGGTTTCGACCCATAGGAGTCAATTGTTGCTTACGCAAAGGACAAGTGGGACGCAATTGTTTAGTGCTTCCGCACATGTAACAGCGTTTCACTTCCTGTCGTTGCTCTGCAACATGAAGCTCAGCTTCACCTTCATCTTCAGCATGGCAGAGATCCATCGGTTCTGGCCTATAGTAAGCCGAGATGCTCGCAAAGGTCGCCCTCGTAAAGCTTGGGTTGTACCCATTCCAACCAAGTCTGGCCGACTTGAAGTTGTGCTCAGCATTTTGAGCGATGCTAACAGCCTCGTCAAAAGTAGAGTGATGGACCCGAAACACCTCGGTCCTGGCAACGCCATTACGAAGACCTTCCATGAAGACAGTCTCATAGACTGTATCAGGGAGAGGGTCAGACTGCATAGCAGCCATCAGAGTTCTCAACTTCTAGACATAGTTCGTTAGCTCATTCTTACCCTGACAGGTAGACAAGAAGCGTGAGCGCACGCGATATGCCTGGTTAAGCGGCGAGAAAACTCGAAAAAGGTCTAACTTGAGCGAATCCCATGTGGGAAACGCCAAGACGACCGACGTGTCACACGTCAGAGCCCACTCTCTTGCTCTACCATCGAGCTTAGAGATGGCCAGCGAGACCCGCTGATACTTCAGTGAGATAAGGCCAGAGCTCATGGCCATCTCAATCTCACGGATCCAAAGGGTCAGGTTTTTCCCTCCTTCCCGGAGCAATGTTTAACGTCCACCCTAAGGGGACGAGGCTTAGCCTCTTCTGGTGGCATCGCCACGTAGCGTGTTTTCATAGCCGACGCTACTTGGTTTTATACCTGGCCCAACAGGGCCGTTTCATACTGCATGAAGGCCTCGACTCGTGCATTGAGCCCATCGGGACCTTGTGTAGCTAGAAACTCCACGTACACAGGGCCTACGGCCGCGGTCAGCTTCTCAAGCGCGACCTTTTGAGCCTCAGAGAGGGGTGTGGATTGCTCCATCCTCACAGAGAACCAGTCGTTACCGACTCAGGTGTAGATTGACTACAAGTGCTACCAAGTGTAGCGGAGCTAAACAGCTCCTTAAGTCAGAGGAAGACTTAACGCTCTTACGAGCAACTTTGGTTCTACGAACCCGACTCAGAGAGTCAACAGCTCCGAGAGCTAAAAGGTGGTTCAAAGAAACCGACTCAAAGAGTCACCAAGCTCAAAGAGCTTACGGTCCCTGTTCCAGGGGGACCAAACGATTCAAAGAATCAATCGCACTAAGTGCACAAGGAGTAGCTGCCTTAGCAAGGCGTTGCTACGTCCTTACGATCACAAGATGCCTCAGAGAGGCACGTGTCTTTTGTTGATCAAAATGGGAACTGAATTTTATTTCTTCTTTTAACCTAAAAGAACACCGTAGAACAAAGTAAATAACCTACTCACATATGTCCTTAGTAAACCTATGAAAAAAGATCTCGTAATCAATTGATGACAGACATCAGTCTTCAACAATTACTATTTGTGTTCTAATATTACTTTAAAGGGGATCCCATCCCTTGTGTGTACCACACCTATTGTCTACTACCAGTCGACGTGTAACCCCGTTACCTACTTGGCGTGATGGGGTTCATCATCGCGTAAGCGTTCTCAGTTATGCTGGATTTAATGAGCAAGCGCGACGGTTGAGAGCGTGAAATACTTTTCGTGTCACACGCGACTTATAGGCTACTTGTCGTACCATTGCCTACTCGGAGATATATATCTACCACACTGATAAATGAGAGCAAAGACGAGTGAACACATGATGGATTCTCGCAGTGATTAACGTAAGGTAGCTACTTGAATCTGTAGACACGATAGTCTTGTGGCCTGATGTTGTAGCATAGTCGATTCCTTCCGCTAAGTCGGACCGCAACTAGAACCAGTACCATGCGAATCACAGTGATACAACATTGCATTATCGCGCAGGCTTTTGGACCGTAAAACCAAAGTCCAAGGACGTGAAGAGCTTCTCGCAGGCGTTACGCAGTGGGTAATTATATCGCAGCTGTGATTGCCGATGCGACGTTTAGACGTGGTCCCATCAGCCGTCGTGTACTGTTGTCTGTCTCCGATTCCTCACCCAGGCAACCTTTGCAGACCCATTTCCACTCTACGCAACGGACATCGACAAACATTGACGCTTTATTACATCGAAGAATGGGCCGTCCTACATTTCACCCATTCCCAACCTGGTTGTTACGGCTTTGGCTTGTTCGTCAAGGAAACGTACACAAGTCGAATGTCGTCAGATCAAGCGTCCGTGACAACAACCTCCATCGTATCAGACGAGCTTCCCAATGCACCTTCGTCGTCGTCGTCCTCGCTCGCGCAACGGTTGTCCTCGAATGAGCTGTCGGACGGCGATGTAGACACGTTCTCAGTTGTGTCTACCGCCGCACATGTTGCTGCTGCCGGCGTCATTGCTGCGTCCGCATTTGCACCAGCAAATGGAGGCGTCGTTGCAGATCTACCCGTCATCACCGCAGGCGTCGGCGGGACAAGCGGAGAGAATGCACGCGTCTCACTGTCATCGTTTTTTACTTCACTCTCGGTCTTCTCATTGCCATCGTCCTTGCCTTCACCCTCGCAATTCTCGTTCCTCCCGTCTCCGCCTTCGGTCCCGTCATTTTCGCCGCCGTCGTCAACTCCTACAGTCTCGTCCGCAACGTCTTCCACGTCCACCTCTCCTTCCTCTTCTCCTTCTACATCTTCCAGCCGGCGTCTCTTCCTTGCGTAAACCACCGCGACAATAGTCGCAACAACAGCAGCGAAGGCCACCGCCGCTGCAATCGCTGCCAGTGCCTCATCGCTCAGTCCCCCAAAGCTCACAGGGGCATCAGCCGCAAACGTTACTGTTGTCAAGTGTCCGGCCGCGCTCCCTTCTTCCCCAGCTTCCTCCAATTCATCGTGTTCTTCTTGTCGGACGTCATCGTCACTTGGCGAACCTTTCGTTTCCAGATCCACTGGTATCGGAATAGACGCTGCCGTCGTGTTCACCACCGACGCCAAAATATGCGTCACCGTGGTTTTATTCACCGCTTGTGATATCGAGTTCATCGCCCCCGGCACTTTTACATCTGTCTCGGTCTTCAATTGCTCTCGATCCGTCCCCTCTTGCTTTGGCACCTCCGCTTCTATCTCTTCTTCCGCTTCGGGCCCGTCCTGCGATCCAGACGTCGTCGTATGATTCCACGAATTTGTCTCTGTCTTGTTTATTGATGTCACCACATGAAGATTCGTCACCACCTCCGCCTCAGTCTCTTCTTTCGCTTCGGAGCCGTCCTCCAATCCAGACGTTGTCGTCTGATTCTGCGCGTTTGCCTCCGTCTTTTCAGTCGTTGTCGGCACTTTTGTATCTGTCTCAGTCTTCACTTGCTCTCGATCCATCACGACCTCTGCCACAGTCTCTTCTTTCGCTTTGGGCCCATCTTCCGATCCAGAGGTTGTCGTCTGATTCTGCGCGTTTGCCTCCGTCTTTTCAGTCGTTGTCGGCACTTTTGTATCTGTCTCAGTCTTCACTTGCTCTCGATCCATCACGACCTCTGCCACAGTCTCTTCTTTCGCTTCGGGCCCATCTTCCGATCCAGAGGTTGTCGTCTGATTCTGCGCGTTTGCCTCCGTCTTGTCAGTCGTTGTCGGCACTTTTGTATCTGTCTCAGTCTTCACTTGCTCTCGATCCATCACGACCTCTGCCACAGTCTCTTCTTTCGCTTCGGGCCCATCTTCCGATCCAGAGGTTGTCGTCTGATTCTGCGCGTTTGCCTCCGTCTTTTCAGTCGTTGTCGGCACTTTTGTATCTGTCTCAGTCTTCACTTGCTCTCGATCCATCACGACCTCTGCCACAGTCTCTTCTTTCGCTTCGGGCCCATCTTCCGATCCAGAGGTTGTCGTCTGATTCTGCGCGTTTGCCTCCGTCTTTTCAGTCGTTGTCGGCACTTTTGTATCTGTCTCAGTCTTCACTTGCTCTCGATCCATCACGACCTCTGCCACAGTCTCTTCTTTCGCTTTGGGCCCATCTTCCGATCCAGAGGTTGTCGTCTGATTCTGCGCGTTTGCCTCCGTCTTGTCAGTCGTTGTCGGCACTTTTGTATCTGTCTCAGTCTTCACTTGCTCTCGATCCATCGCGACCTCTGCCACAGTCTCTTCTTTCGCTTCGGGTCCATCTTCCGATCCAGAGGTTGTCGTATGATTCCGCGCGTTTGCCTCCGTCTTGTTGGACGCCCCCGGCACTTTTGTATCCATCACAACCGCCAACCCGTTTCGGTCCATCACGACCTTTGCCTCTGCCTCAGTCTCAGTCTCTTCTTCCGCGTCGGAGCCATCTTCCGGTCCAGACGTTGTCGTCTGAGTCTTCGAGTCAGCTCTCGTCCTGTCGCCTTTCGGCTTGCGTGCCCTCGTCGTAGGTGCTGGCGTCGGTCGATTCCCGCAGTCAAACAGCTCCCGCAGCTCTGTCGTCTTGACGAACCAGCTCTCGTCTCCCTCGCTCGAGTGACTGCCCCCCACCTCCATGTCGTCGCTCGACCCGTCGCTGCTAAAGTCCCACGACTCGCACAAGTGCTCCTGCACCGACTCAACCGCCGTCTTGTTGCAGCCCACGGATGGCAGCACGCAGCCCCACGTGTCCTGTTGCACCACTTGACACACGGCGTCCTCCGGGGCGACGCACTGCCCGTCCGTCCACGACGGCAGCGTCGAGAGACAGTCGTTGACCGCCACGTCGCCCGCTTTCGGGCAGTGCCTCCCATGGGGTTCGGCGCCGGCCCCCGCGCACAGCGACGCGACGTCGACTGCGAGTGCGTACGTCGCGTCGTGACAGACACTCACTTCGACTGCGGCGGCCGCTGTCGAGACGCCGAGCGCCACGCACGACAGGAGCGAGCGGCTCGTTCGTGTCGTCGTCCTGCGGCCGTATCTTGAGCTCATTTCGCCCATTCGCGTCTCGAAGATGTGCGATGAGAGTCAATTGGTAGCAGTCGGTGTGCCCGCACGAGGTTTGATTCGTACTTAGTGCGACGATGTCGACGTTCGGTTGCGAATCAGTGGGAAAAAAGAAAGCGCCTGTGCGGGTGAGTGAGTGCGTGCGACGAAACGAGAGGGTGAAGCCATGTTAAGAGTCCGACGGGAGCGGATAGGGGGGGGGGGGGTGAAAAAGGACAGTGACGCTATTTTTGTTGCTGGAATGCCAGTCGGTGGCAGCAGCAGGTCAACGGACGCCGGTATCAGTCGCTCGAAACAACACAAAATGCAGTTCGTGTTTTACCGTCATGCGGCAAAGAAAATAAGTTTCATCGCACTGTTGTTCAACGGTAGGCTGAGCTACCCGACATGGATCGACCAAGGCATCTTTCGTCGAATACGGTAGAGCGGAACGCAATAAGGCAACTCGGAGGTGAAGACCAAGTGACTACAAAGTATGCGAGCGACCAAATAATAAAGAAAGCAAACCGCGTGTCCCAAACACTCGTGAGCGACTACTGGAAAGTCGTGGGAAGGTAGGCCGAACGATGAGAATACGAGCACAGCAAACATATGGTGTACTTAATTGTATCTTGCTACCAAGTTCGTTCACGTCTTTTCAGTTCAACATGTAGGCGCCACGCGTTGATGTTATTTGTAACGGGGCACTGTTGACTACGTACTGGATGACCAGTACGGAGTATACTTCCACTGTCGACAGTGGCCGACAGTGCCCTGCTAGGTGTTTTAAGGAAACACAGAGGAAGGAAAGGAGACAAAGTAGTCAGACTAGTCTCTGGTAAAAGTAAAACTGTATTGATATAAGTAAGTCCTATAACTTCTTGAATCTCTATTGTCCTGACTTAATTTTACGAATGTAACTATATGTATGATGACGTCTACTCACCACCTATTGCGCGCGTCTAGCAGCGATTGGTGGGTTTATATCATCACGATATCAACCAATGAGTAGACCCTTCGGTCATCCCAACAATATCACCATGTCTTGTGATATTATGAAAATAATATTCAATGTAATATTCTTTATTGTCAGATTGTTTTAATGACAATCTCATGTAACGGGCTACCCCGTTACATCACCCCTCCCTTATCTGAAAGTCACCGTGTGACTATCGAATACTTGGTGGCCACCCGTTGGACACCAGTGGGACAGGAAGCACTTGTTTGGTCAGACCCATTCACTCCTGACCTTGCCTCGCATTGTAACGGGGTTACACGTCGGCTGGTAGTCGACGATAGGTGTGGTGCACACAAGAGAGGGGGTTACCCTATAAAGTAATTTTTGAACACAGTGAGTGTATCAATTGTTGAAGACCGATGTCTGTCATCAATTGATTGCGAGATCTTTTAAGAGGTTATTTAGGGCAGGTTAAATACGTTGTTCTTTTAGGTTAATCAAAGAAATAAAAATTCAGTTCCCCTTTTGATCAACATAAGACACGTGCCTTGCGAGGCGTCTTGATCGGAAGAGCTAGCAACGCCTGTAAAGGTAGCTACTCTTGAGCACTCTGTGCTGTGATTCTTTAAATCGTTTGGTCCCCCTGGAACAGGGACCGTAAGCTCTTCGAGCTTGTTGACTCTCTGAGTCGGGTTCGTAGAACCAAAGTTGCTCGTAAGAGCGTTAAGTCTTCCTCTGACTTAAGGAGCTGTTTAGCTCCGCTACACTTGGTAGCACTCGTAGTCAATCTACGCCTAAGTCGTTACGACTGATCCTCTGTGAGGATGGAGCAATCCACACACCACTCTGAGGCCCAAAAAGTCGCGATTGATAAGCTGACCGCGGCCGTAGGCCCTGTGTACGTGGAGTTTCTAGCTACACAAGGTCCCGATGGGCTCAATGCACGAGTCGAGGCCTTCATGCAGTATGAAACGGCCCTGTTGGGCCAGGTATAAAACCATGTAGCGTCGGCTATGCCGACACGCTATGTGTCTATGTCACCAGAAGAGGCTAAGCCTCGTCCCCTTCGGGTGGACGTTAAATGTTACTCCTGGAAGAAGGGGGAAAACCTTACCCTCTGGATCCGTGAGATTGAGATGGCCATGGACTCTGGTCTCATCTCACTTGAGAACCAGCGGGTCCTGCTGGATATCTCTAAGCTCGATGGTAGAGCGAGAGAGTGGGCTTTGACGTGTGGCACGTCGGTCAACTTGGCGTTTCCCACGTGGGATTCGCTCAAGTTGGACCTTTTTCGAGTTTTCTCGCCGCTTAACCAGGCATATCGCGTGCGCTCACGCTTCTTGTCTACCTGTCAGGGTAAGAATGAGCTAACGGACTATGTCTAGGAGTTGAGAACCCTGATGGCTGCTATGCAGTCTGACCCTCTCCCTGATACAGTCTATGAGACTGTCTTCATGGAAGGTCTTCGCACTGGCGTTGCCAGGACCGAGGTGTTTCGAGTCCATCACTCTACTTTTGACGAGGCTGTTAGCATCGCTCAAAATGCTGAGCAAAACTTTAAGTCAGCCAGACTTGGTTGGAATGAGTACAACCCAAGCTATGCGAGGGCAACCTAAGCAAATAGCTCAGCTTACTGTAGGCCCGAACCGATGGATCTCGGCAACACTGAAGATGAAGGTGAAGCTGAGCTTCATTCTGCCGAGCAACTACAGGAAGTGAAACGCTGTTACATGTGCGGAAGCACTAAACATCTGCGTCCCACTTGTCCTTTGCGTAAGCAACGAACGACTCCTATGGGTCGAAACCCCAGCCTCAACCAAAAACTTGGTATGGCACAGGGAAACGTCGACACCCAGTAGGCGCGGGGCGGCCTACTGGGGTAGAACTGAGTTCTGTTTCTTCTCTACGAGGTAGAGTGAAACAGGGCGTAGCCCCACCGGGCTATGTGCCAGCAAGCACAGAGCGTGGATACAAGCCTGGCTTGTTAGTCGCTGAGGCGATAGTTAAAGGCTTTGAGAAGCACTGGTCGATATAAATCGATTCTGGGACGTCATGCAACTATGCTAGACGCCGTTCCCTTGAGAGGAGTCAGCAATATGCTGAGGCGCTCAAAGCGCACGATGGTGATTCCATCACTGTTCGGTTAGCGACGGGTAGTCGCGTTACTGTGCCTAAAGTTCCGTTGAACTTGGGCGTGAGGTTTTTGGACTTTGATAGCACAGAACGCTGTCTCGTCCTTGACTTGGATTCGAGATACGATCTCATCCTAGGCATGGCATGGCTTGAACGCTATGAACCATGGATCGATTGGAGGTCTAAGACCTTAGGCGCAACGCGCAATGTTCCTAGTGGAGTCTTGGAGAGTCATGAACCCACCTTTGCTAGGCAACAAGAGCGCTTTTGGCGCGAGCCATTGACGGAAGATGTCAATGTGCTGGACATTGGTATGTCAGAGTTAATTAACTCCAATGTCAATGACATTATATTGAGTGGAGCTCTTTCACCGTATGTGAGGGTATTTATACTCCGTTGAGTAATACTCGCTGTGATAATGAGTCACTGCATGCGTCAAGCATGGTTGGCCTACGGGCGGGACATAAAGAATGTAATTCCTCTGATGTACGTGAAGTGGAACGTGAAATCCCACCGAGTGAGGGCGGCCGAGATGGCACCTCACTGAATGTCGGTAATGACATTGTTGGCGAGAAGCCAGAGTGTTCAGGGCTAGGCCCGAATGCTGTACGTGAAGTGGTACGTGTAGACCCACTGGGTGAAGTGTTCGAGTTACGTAACACTTCACTAGATGTCGTTCAAGACATGAGCTCTCGTCTAGAGCGTGCTAAGATGAATAGCAACCACGGGGACCATAGTTTCTTGGCCTCTACTAAGCGTAAGGTTTCTTTGAGGAAACAATCTCAGAGTAGGGTGACAACTGTTAAGCGCCCCACGTCTAAGAAGTCACGAAGTGATAATAGTAATAATACACTATATACACTTGTCTATGGGTTGACTGGAAATGTTGATGGCAACATTAGTCTTGAGACTCTTCCATCTTTGGATGCTCTCTTTGAACTAGACGAAATGTCTGACGGCGAATTTAGCCAAGCCTTACAGGCAGGAGAATCATTAAAGTTAGTGGTCATTCGACCGGATATTGAGTTGAAATTATCCTCGATATTGGACGAGTCTGTCCTTGAGGACACAAAGGCGGCATTGGATGCCCGTATTGGATCGTCGATCCTTAAGGATCCTCTTGATCCGTTCTATCCTTTGGTAAAGGAGTTTAGGGCCTGGTGTGTCACGACCCACCGTCCGTCTTACCTCCCGATAGAGGTGTAATTCATGAAATTGACTTGGTTCCTGGAACTAAATACTGCGTAACACGGCAGTGGCCTTTACCGAAGGAACAGTGTGACGTCATTGACGACTTCTTTCGTGCAAAGCACGCGGCAGGTATGGTACGTGAGAGCAAATCTCCCCGTACCACACCGACCTTCTGTGTCAAAAAGCCCAATGGGAAGTGGCGCATTGTTCATGCTTACAATAAGCTTAATGCAGCCACCATCGGGGCTCAGACACAAATTCCGAGGAAGGATGTTTTTCAGAACAATATGGTGGGATGTACAATGTACAGTGCACTCGACTTAGTCGATGGTTATTACCAACTTCTCATGCGAGAAAGCGATATTCCGCTGACAGTGGTCAGCACTCCAAGCGGTAGCTCTGGTATTGGCTTGTGATGCCGAAAGGGATATCAAATGCCCCGGCTACAATTAATCGTCTTGTGACACAATTGTTCAGACCTCACAGAGGTCATGCACAGACATACTTAGATGACATCTTTGTCCATAGTCGTGCTATGAACGGTCGGTCAGATGTGGACAATCACATTGACCATTTACGAGCGGTAATCGAGTGCATGCGCACAAATAAGTTGTACGCCAACGCCTCTAAGTGCATCTTTGGTGCAGAAGAGATTCCCTTTTTAGAGTGCTTCATTGGGAAGCGTGGTCTTAGAGCGGATCCCGCTAAGATAAAAGCCATAGTAGATTTGCCGGTTCCTCAGAACCAGAAGGACTTACGTAAGTGGCTTGGTCTTGCCAATTTCTTACATAAGTATAGTGCAAACTATGCAGACATGGCTCGACCATTATCCAGTCTCCTTAAAAAGGATGTGGAATGGTGTTGGACGAACACCGAGCAGGAAGCCTATACGACTGTAAAAGAGAGCCTTCTTCATGCGCCAATCTTGGCTTTGCCCGATCCTGATCGGCCTTTCAGTGTCGTCTGTGACGCATCTGACTTTGCCATCGGCAGTGCTCTGTTACAAACAGATAATGATGGACGGGAACGCGTCATTGCGTATGAGTCCAGGCAGTTGAAAGCAGCTGAAAAGAATTATCCTGTTCATGACAAAGAGCTACTTGCAATGAAGTATGCTTTAGTTAAGTATAGAGTTCATCTTCTTGGCTTTAAGCCGTTTGTGATCGATACAGATCATGCGTCATTACGCACTGCGACCCAGTCGCCTCACCTCTCTAATAGAATGGCTCGTTGGCTCTCATTCTTTGCCGAATACAACTTCGAGGTAAAGTATAAGCCGGGCAAGCAGAATGCTTTGGATGATGCGTTGTCACGCAGGCCTGAATATGAGCTTGCTCATGTTACGACTCTGTCGTCGTCGGTCACTGATCTAATCCGTACGGCATATGCCAAAGATGAACACTGTGTAGCTCTTCTACGTGCTCTAGGGAGCGAGGAGTTTAAGGACTCGGACATAGAATTAACGGCACGGTCACTTGCGAGGTTACATCGATATTCCATCGATCATGGCCTGTTGTGCTATTGCACGGATGTGGAGGATACTTCGCGCATCGTTATCCCTCAAGATGAGGAGTTGAAGTATCGGATACTCTATGAGGCACATGATACTGCGTTGAGTGGTCATCTCGGTCGTGAGAAGACCTATGGATCAGTTATCCTATGATATTGGTGGTCCAAACTATACAAATGGGTGAGCACATATGTGTGTACGCGTGAAACATGTCAACGGGTGAAACCATCACCTCATGCGGTTGCGCCACTCGCTAGTCTCCCTATACCCTCTGGGTGCTGGGAGTCCATCAGCATGGATTTCATGTTCGGTCTGCCGAAAAATGGGCAAGGCAATACGGGTATTGTGGTCTTTGTTGACCGTTTGAGCAAGATGGCTTACTTGGCGGCTGTTCCAGATACCATTGATGGTGAAGGTACAGCTACGCTGTTTATCGATCGAGTGTTTCGACAACACGGCTTGCCTGTGGCAATTGTCTCTGACCGAGACCCTCGCTTCACTGGGATGTTTTGGAAGTCCATCTCCAAGGTGCTCGGCACACGTTTGGACATGTCCACAGCGGATCATCCGCAGACAGATGGTCAAACCGAGCGAGTCAACCGCGTTATCGGTGACATCTTGCGCAGTGTTTGCGCTGAAACGCCTAATCTTTGGAGTTCGATGCTCCCTGTTGTTGAGTTTGCGTTGAACAACGCTGTTCATGCCTCTACAGGCTTTACTCCGTTTTACGTGAACGGTCTCACACACCCTCGGCGTTCCGTTAACGCTACCACTGCGTGGTTCAGGGCTTGGTGGGGGAGAGATGGCCGATCGGCTTGCAGATATCAGCCCTGCTACTGTTCATAAACATGTAAGCGAGTTTCTCGCAACGCGCTTGAATGTGTTACGACACGTGCGTGATTCACTGGCTGATAGCCAAGATAGACAAAAGGAGCAAGCTGATGCTAAAGGCAGAGGTTGTATTGAACGTTATAAGGTCGGAGACCAAATTCTACTCAATGCTAAAAACCTACCTACAAATGTAGTCTCTGCTGTCTTCAAGACAAAGTTGCGTCCGCGCTTCATTGGGCCGTTCACGGTCATCGCTAAGAAGGGATTGGCGTACACGCTCAACTTTCCGCGCAAACTGCGCACGCACCCAGTGTTCTACGTTGGCTTGCTTAAGCCGTATCGGGACCCGTCCCATGTGAACTCGGAGGCGCTTGCGCCTGGAAATAAGGCCTTGACGTCGACTGTTGTATCCGAACCAGGAGGTCAAGCTGACCATCCACACGGGCTAAGGCCAACTCCAACGCCTAAACACGGGCTTGCATCGCGCCGAGTTCATTCTGGGTCTTATTCAATGTCTCTCGGAGACCACTCAGCTCACGGAGCATCTTCTCATGCTCCTCCTTCGGTACCCCGACCGCCACCGACGCTGCTCGATGAGCAAGGGAACCACCAGTTCCATGTGGAGAGAATCCTTCAGCGACGTCGTCGTCGTGGCCAATACCAGTATCTGGTGAAGTGGCGAGGGTACCCGGAGTCGGAGAACTCGTGGGAGTATGAGATACCCCTTCGGCAGGACTGCCCTTACGCCGTGGATGTTTTTGAACATCGTGGCCAGGGTCGCCTTGCGAGCGAGAACGCATCTCACCAATAGTGGTGGGAGGTGGCGTGTTGCTCCGCACGTTAGGCTCGTGACCCGTGGCTACCATTGTAGCCGGAGCATAACGCGTACGTGTACGCAACTGGCCTCTGGCCTTGAGCTTGGCATACTCGAACCGGAGCTTCCGTTCCAGACGAACGTCAGCCACATCGGCGCTGGCCCGCAGCGTTGGCACACTGCTAAGATGCCGCTTGCGGTACACCCAACGGATGAACTCATTGTCCTCCTCCTCGGGCAGTTCGCCAGCAAACAACAAGATGGGCACGCCCTTTATCGGTCGAACCGAAACACCACGAGAAAGACTCTCAAGGTGTGCAAGGTACTAACCTTGCGTGGTATATGCTGGTTTGAGATACCTCTCATTTAAGGCCTTGCGAAAGGCGATATCTTCTGGCGACGTAGCCTCGGGGCCAATGGACCATGTTGAAAGGCAACGGCCTTCCGTTTGATGGAGGCGTTGCCTCACGTCTGGTGTTGAGAACACGTAACCACTCCGGTTTCGAATAACCTCCTGGGTATGAGTACGACGTAGAGCACGCTCCTCACGCTGACGGATCAGCTGCTGTTGCTCGTCGAGCGGGTTCGTGATGATGTTCTCATCTGCATCTGTTGTATGATGCTGCACCACTGGCGCGGTGATATCACCACGTTCAACGAACGGATTCGATGCTGTAAGAGGACGAGCCTCAGGTACAGCGGATTGGGATGATATCCCGTCATCTCCATGGACACTGGTATCACTACCATAGTCCACACCCTCGTCGAAGTCGAGGTAAGATGAAAGAGTCCGAGACTCGTTGGGTGGCAATGCCATGGTGTTTCGTGTTTAGCAACCGCGGGTTTAAGCACACACACACACCGACCTCTTCGAGGAAAGAAGCCGATTGACGTTTGGTGGTAACGTCAGTCTGGTGGGGGAGGGTGTAACGGGGTTACACGTCGGCTGGTAGTCGACGATAGGTGTGGTGCACACAAGAGAGGGGGTTACCCTATAAAGTAATTTTAGAACACAGTGAGTGTATCAATTGTTGAAGACCGATGTCTGTCATCAATTGATTGCGAGATCTTTTAAGAGGTTATTTAGGGCAGGTTAAATACGTTGTTCTTTTAGGTTAATCAAAGAAATAAAAATTCAGTTCCCCTTTTGATCAACATAAGACACGTGCCTTGCGAGGCGTCTTGATCGGAAGAGCTAGCAACGCCTGTAAAGGTAGCTACTCTTGAGCACTCTGTGCTGTGATTCTTTAAATCGTTTGGTCCCCCTGGAACAGGGACCGTAAGCTCTCCGAGCTTGTTGACTCTCTGAGTCGGGTTCGTAGAACCAAAGTTGCTCGTAATAGCGTTAAGTCTTCCTCTGACTTAAGGAGCTGTGTAGCTCCACTACACGCATAGTTAACATGTCGATGCGAGGTGATTCGAAGACTACACAGCCTGCTGCTGTGCCAGCCTCTGCGGCAGACGCTTCGTCGTCTGCTGCTTGTTCTCCGTCTGCAGCAGAAGGTACTGCAGACACTCGCGGTATCGCACCACGTGCACATGATGACCTTGGCAATGAGGTCATCAATTATGGCGAGTCAGACGTGCCTGACTCGCGCAACGTTCCACAGGCATCATGAGCACCGGCGGTGCCTCATCATATTCAAGAGCAATGTCGAACGAGCGGACGCGTGAAATGCATTTCAGTCTGTTCGGCAGTGATGATGAACTCTATGGTGAGGACTACTATGCCTCATCAGTATCAACTCGTGCTTCCCCGCAAGAGCGTGATGACGAAGGCGAGAGCCATCGTCATTCTGTAAGCCGTGGTACCGAAACAGGTACCACATTGAAGCGTGGTTAGCTGAAGCCCGTGGCGCTTGCCCGACACGCTTATCAATAGCTTGTCTCACGAGACAAGCCAACACCATCGAATTCCTTTATTCGATGCAACTGAGCTTCATGACTTGACTCCCAGCGCGAGTAACTTCCGCGCTGAAGAAGACTTCTATCTCGATTCCTTCCTTAGGCATCGATGGTATAATGGCACCCAAAAGCGTGACAAGAACTTGCTTTTGGCAGCGTGGAACGCGTTCGTCCAAAATGTCAAGAATTTTGGAAGAGAAGGGTGGCTCTAAAAACTTGAAGCGGTACGCACCAAGTGTGAAAAGCGAACGCCAACCAGTGCTAGGTACCGGTTGCATCGTTTGTCGAGTGAGGCAGACATTCCTTGCCTCACTTGGGAAGATCCTTGTGCGAGCTGTGTTGACAACTCGCAGCGTGCACATAGGGACGTGCATTCCCTAAGTTCGCCCTGGGGAAGGGCACACATCTTGGCTGAGATGCGGGACGCGTTTGCAAACTTGCAATCCGTCTACAAACGACAAAAGCGCGTATTTACCGATGGGCCCTCGGACCAATCGGATGAGTCTCGTCATATGGTGAACGAGACCGGGCACATCAATCAGCAGCTGGGAGCGGGGCTCGCAGCTGTTCCAAGAGGGTGGATACCCCCGCCACTGGACGAGTTAGTGCGTCCTTGATCCTGAATCGTCACGGTGGTTCAAGATCCGCTCCACTAGGAAGCGTTGACCACCGTGTGAGTCCTCCATAGGATGTGGCGGAGGAGTAAAGACCTCCTCCAGATCGTTCTGCTCACCATATCGATCCTCACGAGATGGATCGCGCAATCGTTGAATTGTGCGATGATTTAGAGCACGAGAGCGACAGGAGTTACGCTCTGACTGAATCTTTGCGGAAGTACCGCAAAGAGCACGATTCAAACCGTGCGAAGGACCGCGCTGAGTATGCGGTCGCACAGCTGCAGGTCATGCGCGACGTCCGCTTCTTCTTTGGCGAGCTGGCGGCAGGTCGCGGGGAGATATATCGGTTGAGTTCCGATGTATCTTATTTACGCGACCATACGGACCGTCCGGAGCGCGAACGCAAGAACTTGATGGATGTTCTTGAACGTGGGGGCTATCTTCATCGGAAGAAGAAGGCTTGTACTGACAGTACGGTCTGAGTCGCCCCACGTAACACGTAGGATATGTTCGCATCTTGCGTGGTAATTCGATCATGTATGCATTGCCCTTGCGGTGCAACACACGAAAGGGACCAATGTATTTCGGCAGTAGTTTACTACTGCCGGCATAAGTAACTACATGTCCAGGTAACTTTACCGTAGACAGTAGTACTAGGTCGTTAACATTAAATGAAAGAACATTTGCTCTTCTATTCTTGTCTGCGTTCCATTTCTGGCGGTCCACCTCATTTGCGATGGCGTCCTGAGCGAAACGAACTACCGCCTCTCGATTCAGTAGGAAGTTCTCTGCTGACTCGTTGTTGTGTTTTTCAGTGCGCTTCATGCGCACTGCTAAGATATCGTTCTCTTCTTCAACAAGGGTGTCTTCTTCCTTGCTGGAATAATCGTTGACGATGTTAATTATCCCAGCATCGTCATCATTGTCTGATGTAGCAGCAGCGTCATCGCTACTGCTAAGCTCGATTTACTCGATGTTGACGTTGTCGACATCGGCATCAAACGTATCGGCGTGAGCGGTGATGCGTGATGAGCAAGAGCCAAAACGGTTTCGCTCGAGCGAGTCCCCCCCTAACTCAGAGTCACTCTGGATGAGGGCGGGAACACGCGGGTTGCGTAAGCCATTCACGTAGAATGGTGTGTGCGTTGTGGACGCATGCACGGAGTTGTTGATGGCAAACTCAACCATCGGCAATAACTCACTCCAATGTGAAAAGGGGTGGACGTATCCACGAAGAATTTCTTCGAGGACACGGTTCGCACGTTCTGTCTGACCATCTGTCTCAGAATGGTCAGAGGTTGACATCTTCAACCGTGTTCCAATGTGCGGAACACAGATTTCCAAAACGCCGCCATGGACCGAGGGTCACGGTCGGATACGAGTTCACGGGGTAAACCGTGGAGTCGAAACACAGTATCGATGAAGACACGCGCACAACCGTGTGCATTGGTCGATTATGGGACTGCAGCAAGATGTACCAGCTTGCTGAAACGATCCGCAAAGACAAGAATATCATGATTCTTGTTAGTTTCTTCGGGAAACCCGAAGACAAAGTCCATGGACACGGACTCCCAACACTCTGCCGGGACCGGCAGAGGTTGTAACGGTGGACGGGATGAAGGACTAGGCTTCACCTGTTGACAGATCTCGCAAGAATGAATATACTTGCAAATTAACTGATACTGGCGGGGCCAGTAAAAGTCACGACTGACCGTGAGGTAAGTCTTTTCTCGGCCATGATGCCCGCCAGACGGCGCATCGTGACACTCGAACATGATGCGTAATCGCAATTCATCATGATCGGGAACGACGACACGAGACGTGTCGTCGGCAACAGCTGTATAGTACAGCTGGTAGTTGCAAGCAGTGTACCGATCCAAAGAGGAACGGTACAGGGCCGGCAAGTCCGACAAGAATTTCCGGGCTGGGTTCGCAAGATGACCCATCAAACGGAGGAGATTCGTGTATCCTACGTATGCCTGTCGCACGTCGTCGAATAACGGCGACGATGGCACACTGATGGATAGTGTCGCAACAGTGGGCAAGGCCTCACTGTTGAGTCAAGTCGTAGGCTCGAAGTCGGGCCGACGTGATAATGCATCAGCGACGACATTAAGTCGGCCTGGCTTGTACTCGACGGAGAAGTTTTACTCCGCGAAGGAGGACAGCCACCTCGCCATCCTTTGCGAGAGGTGTGGACTGTTTATGGCCGTGCGTAGTGACGCATGGTCCGTATAGACGATGAACGGTCTATCTACCAAGAGATAGGCCCGGAACTTAGCCAGTGTATATTTCATGGCAAGCAATTCCTTGTCAGGCACTGGGTAATTGCGTTTAGCTGGTTGCAGCTGACGCGATTGATGGCAGACGACGCGCTCTGCGCCGTCTGTGTCATACTGCATCAACGCACAGCCGATAGCAAAATCGCTGGTGTCACAGACCAAAGGAAAGGTCTGTCCTGATCTGCAATCGCCAAGATGGGCGATTGCATAAAGCTTTTCTTGATGCTTTCGAAGGAACGCTGACAGTAAGCGTTACATGACCACTTCACATATTTCTAGAGCAAGCAAGAAAGATGAACAGTCATCTCGGCGTAGTTGCGCGAGTAGTTGTGCAAGTACGCCGCTAATCTAAGGAACTTCCTCAGTCCCTTGGCATCGACTGGCACTAGCCAGTCGGTGATCGCCTTGATCTTTCAGGATCAGGGCGGACGCCGTGTTTGCCGACGATGCAACCAAGAAGTGGTATTTCGCTTGCCGCATATATACACTTCTTGAGGTTGGCATACAACTTATGCTTGCGCATAAGTTGAAGAACCTGACGAACGTGAGATCTGTGAACTTCAAGGTCCTACTTTTTATCCATGTCTTGGCTATTGACGAACACATCGTCGAAGCAACTCGGTGCAAAATCACGCACCGGTATCAACAGATTTGTAACGCATCTGTTGAATGTCGCAGGGGCATTGATCAGCCCCTGTGGCATCACTAGCCACTCCCACAGCATACCGCTGGGGGTGCTCAATGATTTGTACGGAACATCCCGTTCACGCATAAGGATCTAATAAAATCCGTCCTTCAGATCCATGTACGTAAAGATGGTACTCTTTGACATACCATCTATGATTACATCCTTCATCGGCATCGGCGTCTGACTAGGTACCGTTGCAGCATTCAAATTGTTGAATGCGCGAACTATCCGCTACCCTCCTGTGGCCTTTCGCACACAGAAGGTCGGAGAGCTGTGAGGGGATGTTGATTCCCTCACATGGCCTGCTGCTAAGCGATCGGCAAAGAACTTGTCGATCGCTAGTACTTGTTCACGAAGCAGTGGCCGCTGCTTCATGACACAGTACTTTGAGCCCGGTTTGAGCTCGATCTCGTGTCGAGTGCCTTTGTCCTTAGGCAACTCGCAAGGTACGGATTCAGAGAGCACATCCCTGAATTCGTTCAAATCCTTTTACAAAGGATTTGCCTGAAGTGACTCCCAGGATTGAGACGTGTATCGCTCAACCCGAGTCTTCTCATCGATGACACTTTCGTCCATCATTTAAATGCTGAGAACATTCTCGGTATCAGTAAACATCGTTGTTGATCTAATATCGGTAACGTACTCGTCCTCCGCGACGAGTTCACAGATCTGCTTGACATTGACTCTGCGCAGATCACGCAAGAACCGTTTCGGTTATTGCGTCGGCAATTGAGTTGTCTTCGAAGTGAGTGTCGGAGGCACTACCAGATCAAGCGTGTAAGCGCCTACGCTTGATTCATCATTAACCAAAGACATTCACTGTCTCGATTACTTCCTGGGAAGTCACATTCACAGGATCTGGGAGAGCTTTCTTCACAATGTAGTGATCACTATATTGTGTTCTTGTACAGTCGTGCTAACGACCGTACTACAAGTGATGCCATCGCACTCACTTGTAGTACACTCACATGAGTGTGGGCGTTCCAAGATATTCGTCAGGTGGTTATATGAGGAACAAGTGGCAGGTATCGTAACCGATCGATACTGCCAGCTCACCCTTGGCTCGTATTTCCTGAGCCAAGGTCGTCCTAGGAAGAAATCAAACTTGTCATCCAGGTCAAGCACGATAAATCATCATCGTACTGTTCGCCTTTTAACGTGTAGTGGATTCCTACTACACGTTTCTTCAAAGTGATCGATGCGCCTGTCGCTAGGCGCACCGTCATCTTCGTTGGAGGGATCTCACGCTCCACGAAGTTAAAACCTCCTGCCTCTAGTGACTGGCGACGAACAAAATTGTTCGACGCCCCACAGTCACCCAGGGCGCGAAGTGACAAGTCTTTTGTCACTTCTTACTTCAAGGTGATGAGTGAACCTCATCACCAGGTTCAGAGACACACAGAAATTGTGTGTCGGGAGCAACCTTCTTCAGGATATTTGCAAATTCTCTTGATGTTGCTGGACCAGTAGGGCGCTCCGCCCCTACTGATCCCGACCGTTTTTTGATGGTCCACCTTGCTGTTGCGACTTCGCAACAGCAACGGACCCTCGCCCTACAGTTCTTCTTGCTGGTGGGTGAACACTGCGCTCATCACCGCGAGGTTCTGAGCGGGGGATACTGCATTCCTATGTGTATTGTCCCAGTTTATGACAGCGATGGCATCTCACCATTCGCTTGTCATTCGCAGGGCGAGGCTCCTCTCTCTCGACATTACAGAGGTCCTTTGGTTCTGGACCTCCGACTGCTAATCATCTCTGTGGAAGGTGCGGGGTCAACGTAGCGTGAGACTGTATCACGCTATAATCTTCTTGCTCCGCTGCGAAGATTGCCTCTGAGAGCGTCTTTGGCTCATAGCGGAACAGGTGATCCCTAACGGGACTGTCTGAAAGCCCTTGAATGAAGATTGTGATAAACACAAACTCACTCACAGGGTTCGCTACCATGCAGCTTGCAAGGTAGCGTACATGTTGGGCGTAAGAGTGAACCTTACGCTTACCCTGCTTGATTTGCAGGAGATCCGAAAGAGTCCTAAACTCTGCTCTGGGCGGTTAGAATGTCTCACTGAGTAGGGTCTTGAATATCCTCAGCGACCCAAACACATATGGATCGTGCAACTTGAGGTTCAAAGCCCAAGCTCTGGATTCTCCTGCCAGATCAGACGGAGCGAATGAGACTTGCATTCGCTCATCATCGATGCGACGAGCATCGATGGCATCGTCCAGCTCGACGAACCACCTCAACAGGGAGTCTTCCTCGACTCCCCGATAATTGGAGACCTCTAGTTTTAGAGACTCCCGTCGACGCTCACGAGTCGGCTTTGTTGACTGAGACTGTTGTTGTCTCAGTGCTTCGGTCCGCTGTTGATCTTGTTGTTGTAACATGGTCACCTGCGCTCGCGACTCATCAAGTTCTCGTTGCAAGAACTTGCTCATGACGGCATGTTGCTGGTCCCTATCCCTTGAGGATAGAATGACTTATTGGGCTTCCTCGCCAACGGTCAAACTCATTTGTTCGATCGCACTCCATTCGATGTCACTCAAATAGGAGTAGCTCTCACGGGTTCCGTAAAAGCTGTCGCCGTCTACATCACCCAACATGAACATGTTAAGCGATGGGGTTGTGGTCCTTGGACGGACTACAAAGTACTACCAGGTGTAACGGGGCACTGTTGACTACGTACTGGTTGACCAGTACGGAGTATACTTCCACTGACGACAGTGGTCGACAGTGCCCTGCTAGGTGTTTTAAGGAAACACAGAGGAAGGAAAGGAGACAAAGTAGTCAGACTAGTCTCTTGGTAAAAGTAAAACTGTATTAATATAATTATTTTTATGATGACGTCTTCTCACCACCCATTGCGCGCGTCTAGCAGCGATTGGTGGGTTGATATCATCACGATATCAACCAATGAGTAGACCCTTCGGTCATCCCAACAATATCACCATGTCTTGTGATATTATGAAAATAATATTCAATGTAATATTCTTTATTGTCAGATTGTTTTAATGACAATCTCATGTAACGGACTACCCTGTTACATTATTGGTGCAACATTCGATACCACACGCCACTCTTTAATTTGATGTGATCGGGTAGGAAAGTATGGCCAGAACACCTTTTGATATTTCCCAGTGTATTGAGCACGACAGCTACCAACCTTCCACCACGACCCCTCCTGATGAGGTGCGAGCCAGATTCCCAGCTTGACGGGCTAGTAAAGACCTCCTAACGAGCGACCTTGCCTGTCGTGTAAAGTATACAAGTGGAGTGACAAGACTTACCGGTACGAAGTATACGTTTCGGGAAAACTCTATCAGAGAGTAAAATTTAACTCAATTAGCTGAAATTGATTTTTCACCACTTTTAATTCCTTAATAAACAGCAGTTTAATTTTGAATCAGTTCAAGACACGTACCTTGCAAAGAATAATATCGTTTGCAAAGCTGTCATGTCACGATGTTACACGTCGGTTGATAATCGACACATCAAGTGTGGTTTTTTGGCACCAAAGATGAGATCCATGGAACATATTACAACACCACACTATTTGTTGATATTTGAACACCACATTAGTTGTTGGGGGCTGGCGTGAGTCAAACAATTTAATTTGAGATCTTGTGCGATGTATTAAGTACCACATTATTGTACGTTGAGTACGATAAGTCTGACGTGTTGGTTTTCGATAAAAAAAATAAAGTTCAGTTGACCTCTATATCTAATACAAACACGTGCCTTCTCAAGGCATCTCAGGTCATTCGAGAGCCAAGTCTACTAACGACACAGGTTCGTTAGCACACTGTGAAGTCGATTCACTGAACCATTTAGATACCTTGAACAAGGACCTGGAGCTGAATTTCGTCGACTCCTATGGTCGTTCTCTTGTGAAGAATCGATTTGCTTACTGAGCAGAAAGCCTTTCTCTGGCTAGGAGCTAAACAACCTACACTACAACTGGTAGCAATTGTAGTAAACCTGAGCCTGAGTCTGTATAGACGGACTGCATTTAAGAATGGAGAAATTCAATTCCTTCTCTTACCTCCAGAACCTCGCGCTTTATAAGCTGAACACGGCTTGGGGCCCCGAGTATGTGCAGTTCCTTGTGTCGTACGACCTGGACGTGTTAAACGCACGTATCGATCGATTAAAGAAGTACGAGACGGCCTTGTAGGGCAATTACAAGACCACATGGCGATGGCTGTGCTACACGCTTTGTATCTGTGGCAGACGATAGCGCTAAGCCTCAGACAGTCAGGTTGGACATCAAGCCCGATTCTGGCAAAGAGGAGGAGAATCCTATCCTCTGGATCCGTGAGGTAGAGATATAGCCCATAAGTTGGTCATGATACGAATAGATTATCAGAAGGTAGCGGTGGCGATCAACAAGATCGCTGGTAGAGAGAGGGAGTGGGCACTTACGTGCAGCGCGTCCATCGATGATGTCTTCCCTGCATGAAAAAGTTTTAAGCTTCAACTTATCTGCACTTTTGTACCGCCTAACCAGGCATATCGCGTGCGATCACGTTTCTTATCCACCCGTCAGGGCAAGATGAGTTTTCGGACTATGCTCAAGAGTTGAGGACACTCATAGTTGCTATGCAAAACGACCCTCTCCCATAGGTAGTCCATGTGACGATGTTTATGGAAAATCTTCGTCCTGTCCCCACTAGAACTGAAGTCTTCCGTGTCCACCCCACTGCCATGGAAGGGGTTGTCGAAATAGCGCACAACGCGGACTATAACGTTAAGCTTTCTAATATTGGTTGGAATGGGTATAACCCTAGCTCTAACCGAGCAGACTCCATGAGTACTTCAGCGTCTTCCAGACCTGAACCTATGGATCTTAGCAATGATGAGGGTGACAAAAGCGCTACTGATGCGATCCACTATCTGGGTTGGTCAGTGTTCTAAACATTGGTTTGTCAGAGTTATTCGACACCAAACATGTCAGTGACGAGCTATATTGATCGAGGGACGGCGACGCCTCACCGATTCCGTTGAGTGATGCTCATGGTGATAGTGGATCACCAAATGCTGCAAGCAGGAATGGCCTAGGGCCGAGACATATCGAGCAGAGCTCGCATGATATGCGTGGAGTGGCACGTTTAAATCTACTGCGGGAATTGTTCGAGTTTATAAACACCTCACATGATGTCGACCAGGACATCAGCTCTCGTACAGAGCATGTTATGGACAGCTATATATTAGGAAACAACCTTGTCCCAAACTCTATGAGGTGTAAGGTCTCATCAAGGTAACGACGGAAACTTGAGACAGCAACTTCTAAGCGCAAAGCGTCTTTGTAGTTGTCCAAAAGTGCAAACACTGTGTAAGATGTCACCGATATCGCGATTTACTTGCCCGGTTTGTCCATCGGTCTGCGGATAATCCTCTGTGGACATGTCCAAACGCGTGCCTAGCCCATAAGGACGGAATTCCAATTCTTCTAGGTGAAACGACGATCTCTATCTATTACAATAGTTTGAGTCAAATCATGTTGTCGAAACACAGGATTAGTAAACAGCGTACCTTTTCCTTTCTCATCAATGGTATCCGGCACAGCCGCCAAATAAGCTATTTTGCTTAAACGGTCAACAAAGACCGCAATACTTGTATTTCCACACAAACCTTTCGGAAATAGAAATAAAGCCCATGCCGATGAACTCTCAACACCCCGTGGGTACAGGTAAATTGTATATCGGCGCCGCCTTGTGAGATGAGGGCTTGACCCGTTGACACTTTCCGCACGTGAGATCATACGCACTAACCCATTTACAGAGCTTGGTCCATCAACAGATATCGGCAACTGATCCATATTCTTCTCATGACCTCCATCCAACCCAGTATCATGAGTTTGTTATATTATTTTGTCAGATATGTGGCAATAAGGTCTAAACGTAACAACATAACGTTTGCCGAGCTATTCGACGCAGTTGGGCTAGCACGTCGGGTCAATTTTCTTCGCGGTTTGCCCCTTCGGGTTCATTTGTGGCTCTCGCCTACCTGAATACCTCCAACCACTTACGCTCCGTTCCAGAAGACTGCCTGAGATCAGCCGTTATCGTTCTTCTCATCATCTTACGTCGTACGAATGGGTAGACGTTGAAGTTTTCACGCTTTTACTGGTTACCGGGCGCATTAGACGCCCGACTGGAAGACTTACGGTGTCTTAGATTAAAGACCCACCGGCTCGTTGCTTGACCAGTCTTTAAAAACTGCCGTCCATTGGGAACCGGCTCGCCGTGCAACGAGACTTAAAACAGTACCGTTTATTGGGTTATTGGATCCTCTTAAGACGAGACATAAAGCTGTGCCGTACAATGAGTCACCGGTTCGACGTGCAGGGATACTTGTATTTCGCTGGAAGCGAGTAATGACCACTTCGGGATTACTTAACTCTTGGCTCTTCCAATCGAAACTTTTACAGGCTATGAAGCTCGAATCTGGACAGCAGGAATAATCCAGCCTACGCAGGGACTCACTTCAAAAGTGTACACGCGTCTTGTTCTTAGAAAATGCTTCTCGGTATTGGCTTTTGATTTTTTATTTCCTGTCTGCAGAAGGATCATTGGGCGGTTCTCCTTCATCCCCTTATCGTCTCATACAAATACTTAGTGGGATGGACAATATATAATGTTGCTCTCTTGTCGAGCCTTCCCTCGTCAGATGTGTTCACTCTTCAGGTCTTCTATCGTCGATTTCACCACTCCTAGAGTCAAGCCAATAGTAGGATATACCACGTTCTAAAATTCCCTACACCACATAAGCCTGTTAAATGATCCGATTGTGTAACATCTTATCATTAGAGATATCGATACGAGGGGTATATTTAACATCCGTGCTGTGGCACAACAGGCCTTGATAGTTGGAAAATCGATGTAGCCTCGCACGCAATCGTTCCAAAAAATCTCTGTCAAAGTTCTTAAATCCCTTGCTCCCTAGAACAAGTATCAGGTATACTCAATGATCGTCATGTACATAGACCGTACGAATCTAGTTCGATATAGAAGACGACATATTCGTTACCTGAGCAAGCTCATAATAAGGCTCGCGCGGTGACGCATCGGTCAAAAACAAATCGCTGGCCCGTTTTAAGCTTCGACTCGAAGTAGGACTAGGCTAAGAACACAAGCCAACAAGCCATTCTCTAAAAGAGATGAAGCGACTGTGTAGCAGTGAGTAGCGATGCATGATCGGAATAGCACAAAAACCTGATGTTGAGCAGATGAACTTTAAATTTGATGAGTGCATAATTCATAGCAAAGGGCGCTTTTTCCTGAACTGGATCGTTCTTCTCTGCAGCTTTTATCTGGCTAGACTTATAATCGACAACGCGCTCATGAACATCCGGTTCATCTCGCAATAATACACAGCCAATGGCAAAGTCCAAGGCGTCATAGACGACACTAAAGAGCCGCGCCGGATCTAGCAGAACCAAGACCGGTGCCTGAAGGAGACATATTTGAACTTGTTCAAAGCATCGTATTGTTTCAAGTCCAGCACCGTTCCAAATTCATTCGATGGAGGTTTTAGAATGGCCGAGCGATGTTTGTGTATCTCGCACTTTACTAATTCCAGGCGCTGGCAAAGCCGAGTCACTTGCAAAAATTCTTTCGATTTTTAAAGCCGGCTAGTCAATTCTGGCTTTGAAAATAGCGAGTTCAGCTTGCAAGACTTGCTTGCAACTGAAGCATCCAATCTGAGAATTCTCTTCAGCGCCTAAGAGGCGTTTTAATTTGTTTGCATACAGCTATTCGTGCACATGCACGCGAGCGCTGATTGCTAATGATCAATACGATTGTCCACGTTGGATCGAACTTTTGATGCACGACTATGGACAAAATGTCATCTAAGTCCGTCGGCGCATAACTTCGATGTAACCTGGTAAAATTGAATCTCGAGACGGTTGAATGAAGTCGAGGAATTTTAAAATCCTTGAGACATAACAAGAAACTCCCACATCATACCGCTTGGGGTGCTGATCGCAGTAAACATGATATAGCTGGATCTCATGAGCATCTTGTAATATCAATCGACGAGGTCGATCGCACTGAACTTGCTACAGCTAACCATGTCGTTCTCAACCATTTAATTTCGAAGAGTAGGTGTTTTAGCCGGTATGGTGGCTGCATTAGCTTGTTGTAAGCGTGAACAATGCGTTGTTTACAAACGGGCTTCTTTACACGAAATGAGGGTGTAGAATGGGGAGACATACTATCTTGGACGATGCCTGCAGCGTTCTTGTCACGAAAGAAGTCGTCAATGACGTCACACTGCTCCTTAATAAGGTCTACTACCATGAAATGCAGTAGGTAGTTTCAGGAGCCACTTCAATTGCATGAAATACACATTTTTTGGGAGGTATAGCGGACGGTGGGTCGTTACACATCTCATCATGAAAGGTATTTTAAAGAGTAGTAGAGATCCATGGGGTCTATAAGGATCGAAAATTCTTTGCTGGTACCGACTTCCGTCTTCTTGTCCTCAAGAAAATACGCTTATATGAATAAAGAAGCGTACCCTCAGCCCCGGAGCGGATGGACACAAGATCGGATATGTCGACTGCATTTAAGGCTTGAATATACTCATCAACAGACACTTCGTTTAACTTAATCCGAGCAAGAACGATGCGAAAGCCTTTAAACAAATGTTGTAATTTCGTACCAGAGACTCCATTGACAAGTGTAAAAAGTAAAAATCTAATAGTTTCACCATACATCGACAAAGACGCTTTGCGTTTAGAAGTTGCTGTCTCAAGTTTCCGTCGTTACCTTGATGAGACCTTACACCTCATAGAGTTTGGGACAAGGTTGTTTCCTAATATATCGCTGTCCATAACATGCTCTGTACGAGAGCTGATGTCCTGGTCGACATCATGTGAGGTGTTTATAAACTCGAACAATTCCCGCAGTAGATTTAAACGTGCCACTCCACGCATATCATGCGAGCTCTGCTCGATATGTCTCGGCCCTAGGCCATTCCTGCTTGCAGCATTTGGTGATCCACTATCACCATGAGCATCACTCAACGGAATCGGTGAGGCGTCGCCGTCCCTCGATCAATATAGCTCGTCACTGACATGTTTGGTGTCGAATAACTCTGACAAACCAATGTTTAGAACACTGACCAACCCAGATAGTGGATCGCATCAGTAGCGCTTTTGTCACCCTCATCATTGCTAAGATCCATAGGTTCAGGTCTGGAAGACGCTGAAGTACTCATGGAGTCTGCTCGGTTAGAGCTAGGGTTATACCCATTCCAACCAATATTAGAAAGCTTAACGTTATAGTCCGCGTTGTGCGCTATTTCGACAACCCCTTCCATGGCAGTGGGGTGGACACGGAAGACTTCAGTTCTAGTGGGGACAGGACGAAGATTTTCCATAAACATCGTCACATGGACTACCTATGGGAGAGGGTCGTTTTGCATAGCAACTATGAGTGTCCTCAACTCTTGAGCATAGTCCGAAAACTCATCTTGCCCTGACGGGTGGATAAGAAACGTGATCGCACGCGATATGCCTGGTTAGGCGGTACAAAAGTGCAGATAAGTTGAAGCTTAAAACTTTTTCATGTAGGGAAGACATCATCGATGGACGCGCTGCACGTAAATGCCCACTCCCTCTCTCTACCAGCGATCTTTTTGATCGCCACCGCTACCTTCTGATAATCTATTCGTATCGTGACCAACTTATGGGCTATATCTGTGCATCGGGTGTAGATCTTAGCAAAACAAACTATGAATTAATTCGTGATAGATTTCTCTCAACTTAAGTCTCTACGTAAAAAATAGTACTGCGCAAAATCTGGTAGCCCCTTGTAGTCCTAAAACCGACAACAATTTCATCGCTTTACATGATCATGTTATGCGGTGTTGTATACAGGTTTCACAACACGCGTGAAAGTGTAAAGGTTCAGAATTCGTCACCTTACACTCACATTGAGGATTATGAGGAAGAATAGGTAACAAGATTTCGTTTATGTGTGCATAAAAAATATCTTATTCTATTTATATCGTACTAATCTTATTACGATAATTTTCTACGCGGCTGGGAGGCACTCACATAGATTCCATTATGTTTGGCTTTCATGGGCCTGAACCCGCTTACTAGTGTGATGGTAAAATGACGTGTTTTGTTCTGAGTAACAACGTATATACCTCCTTATGTACTTTGTAGACTTAATTAGTACTAATTAGGTGAGGGTCGACAATATCTTCATGCAGGATGTCTAACAGTATTGATCGTTATTGAAGATTCCACTTTGGATTAAAATCAAATCGAGTTCGGCCACCAAATAAATTTGATTGCGGAGAAGAGTCTCTCTACGCTATTGTATCTGTATTACATTGGTTCAGCATCATTGTTTGCTGCCAAAATTATTAAGCGTAAACAGGATGCGTCGCAATAGAAGTGATTTTGATAAAAAAGAAAAGTGATCTAAGGTCAGAGCGGTTAATCCAACATCATTTTAGTCTGCCACTTTCGGACTGGCGCATGCGCATCGACCATATTTCTTAAAGATCGATAACTCTAAGTACAAAGGATTCGAGAAAGACTCCCTATCAAGATGATTTTACGAGTAAAACGATGACATCAGGTATAGTCACATTGGCGATGAGTACATGAACGTTAAAAGTACCCAATCGAATTTGGCAGGACGTGTTAAAACTTCTCCTAACCTCGAGCTGCACAATTTACACAGGGTCTGGTCGGTAGAGATCTTTGAGGACTGGCTCAGTCACACATATGATCCATCACAACCAGATTACGTGGATTGATTAGATCTCCTGAAACTTAAGCAGGTTTCAAGTGATGCGCACGCAGACGGTAAGCACGTATTATAATTTGTAGAATGCATTACGATAGAACTTGGGCTTTGATAGCGCACAACATACGGAAATCTTGAAGGGTCTTACGGATGGTTCTGTCCAAAAATAAGTATTCCGTTAAAAGCTGGTACGGCATCACAAGCGACTTTAGCTGTATAGATACACCTACGAATCTTGAAATGGAATCATGCTAATTAAATAATACCTTAACTATTAAGACGACATGAGGTAAAATTTCCGAGCCTATAGACCTTTATTAAGTCGAGAGCGTATTATCTTAGCATTTGAACGGCAAACATTTGCATCATTATAAATACGATTCAATGATAAGACTTTACATTAATGAGTGTCGTTTGCCACGAATAGTATGTTGCGGTAATACGTGAAGTGAAAAACGTCGGTCAACAAGGGAAGCAGACTCGGGTCCGAGGCTGTTGCATTGGTGCAACAGAAATGCGGATTGTAAGCAAATGATAAAGGGAGTACGAGCGACGCATTTAATATTGTAGCAAAATCGAACAAATGTGAACATAGTTCGAGGGTGCTAGAGTAGATGACCTCTTCACAAAAGCTAGGCATAACATCAGCATGTGATCCGCACCTGGTGATGGGATACCTCTTCTCCCATTCAACGTGGAGGTGACATAGGAATTTGATATCAAGCCCTAGTTAGCAGGAAATAGTTGAAAGGTGTTGATCCCTGCCATTCACCAACGGTTCATCGGCGTATATTCGTTCTGCACGACAGTTCTCAAACGAGGATGCCGTGTGCGTCACAATAGGCACATCAAACATAGGATATATATATATATAGCAAATATCTTTTACATAGGTGAAGACATACATGTCAATGATTAACTTCATCGTACTGGGATTATAGTACATTACAAGTTCAGAGTCATCCTGAGATTAATTTGGCAGAGTAAATACAAGCCAAGAATTAGATTATAGCATCTATTCGTAATGATACCTGTCATTCATATATCATATGAACACAATAAATGCCGTGGAGCGTCGAGAATTGTGTGGTTTACAACTGGTAAGTGAATGACATTACTAGGGATAGAGTCGTTAGAATGACGGCACAAGACTCCGGTAGAGTCAATCTCATCATTGTAAAGCACGTTCATGGAGACTGAGTAGATAAAAAGGCACCGCTAGGTACAACACTGAACTATTTGTATTGGACTGGGTTACGGGTGCAAACATAGCGGGCATTATTCATTTGAAAATGAGCTGGTAGCCGAAACGCGGTAATAAGGTATAACCAATTTGTCTAAAGCTTCGATCGTTGAGGAACTCATTATAGTTACACAAATTTAATATAAATAATTTGAGGAAGCGCTTGTACTAAGGGAAATAATTTGCTGAACCAGTGCTTGCTAAGGCTCTCCTGTACCTGAAAATTCCTTTACAGCCTGTGGAGATACGATTAGAAAAAACAGTCGAGACGTAAAAATGTATGGGGCAATGGCAAATAATATGTTTGTAGGTACTTTTACGATTCGTATGATTTCTCCTTATAAGTTTTAATATATATACGAGTGTTATTAGCTTCATGTAGAGACGGTTTTTAGAGATCTGATTCGTGTCAAATCTAAGCAAATTGACGTAATTGTCACCGAGGACGAATAGATGTCCGATATCCGGTCAGCAGGCGTAATATTTGTATCCGAACGAGTTTTTAGCAGCTTATCTGCTACTGAATGTATCCTCGACAGAAAGACGAGGATTAAGCGACATACATTACAATCCTCAGCGTCGTTTCAGGTATTTTATTTGACTTACGGATGATTTTAAAAAAGGTATAAATCTTCTATATGCATACATTGCAATTTTCCTAAAATATGAGGCACCTAACAAAACCGAGCTCAAACGGTCTTAAAGGCCTGTTTCAGGAAGCAGTTGCTATTGTCTCGTATATGGGTATTATCGATCGAACTGTTAAATGCCTATCGCCTGGAAGCGGTAATTTGATCGAGTATATCTTTCCATGCATCTCTTTAACCTATTGAGAGTAAAAAGTTACTTTAGAACGGCGGATATTGCATGTAATTATTTAGTTAAAGCTTTAACAATACCGGCTGAGACGCCGATAGTAAGGAGGGACTTTAAAGTGATGGTATTTCGAGGAATATTATTGTATTTAATATGTATCTGATGGTTGACCTTTATCAGTTCCTGGTTCCTGATTGGTGGGATCCTGTACACGACAAAGAAATCCTTCATTGAGATTCTATGGGAGTGGCTTTTGATACAGCAAGTTTTTAATGCCCCTGCCTTATTAAACGAATTCGCGACAAATTGATTGCAATCAGTTCGTACCTTTATCGCTAAATAATTTCGATGATATTTTCGTCCTTAGCAGTGTTACGTAGAAAAAGGCGAACGCGACGACAATATTACGAATGCTAGGCGGTTTCGTACTTTTTAACAACCATAAGCTGTACGCCGCGCTTAAGAAGGGTATATTCGCGTCCAGCAAATTAGTCCTTCTTCGTCACATCGCGGGTAGTAGGGGGGACATGACTTGACAAAGGTCAGGTATTGTCCGACTTAACAAATAAATTTGATGTCAGAAATTGTAAGGTTTTGCTACGTATCTAGGTATGTAGCGGACATGACGCTGATGTTGACCCTACATTTCAGTAACCTCATGACAATTCGACTCAAACTCGTCGTGCAGGAGAATAAGATGTATGTCGTTTTTCTAAATGACCGGACGTAATGTCCGATCGCCCATTCGCCCGATCGGTACTATAGAAAGGCTTATTCGTCGCCAAATAAGGGTGTCAATTGATCTTATGGTTCATGTATTCACGATACTTGAAAGGACGCGCTCTTGCTGATTGATAGTCTATTTATGATTAATAATTGGATCAGAACTAATCTAGTTGCCTCCACTGCAGAGGATGGTACCCTCGCAAGGTGATCATCAATTTCACGCTGAGTATTTTGTGAGCCATCGTAGATAAAAAAGCAGAAAATTAGCTTCTGCATCTGACGTGATAATTAATCTTATACAACCATCAAACGCTAATAAACGAGCTGATGGCTGACGATGTGGTGTTCTAAGAGCAAAGGGATACGACTTATTTGGTGGATCAGACGAGCCGTCGCGCACCTTGCGCTTTTGTAGACAAACTGCAAATATTCTATCACGTCGGGCACAATAACAGAGCTGTGTGACCAACCATTTAATAATTGTAATATTAAACTTGTTGATAGGCGCGTTGTGAGCTGTCGACAAAACTTGCATACAGGCCATATCATATGAGTAAAACAAATTTTATTTACGAGTCAATCGATGCAGTCGCATCTCGCGAAGTTTGGTTTGTTTTAACTTATTACGGGCAGCAGTAATTTCCTTAGGTTACGTTAAACGCTTAATGACCTATGCATTGCAGGAAATTCATTTAATATAGATTTTCCACATTAAATTATATTCTGATAATGCTCGCCGCTGAACTATTATTCGTTGACAACTTTTGGAGAAGAAGTCTCCATCAGCGCGATACTTCATCGCGTTGATGTCTAGACGGTGTAGTCTTTCGAAAAACACTAAAAGATCGATAATTTTCGCATGTTGTCCTAGACTAGAGGTTGAGTTTTCGCTCAAAAACACCACCACTTGAGCTTTAATTGTTTTGATCAAGCCATCGCCATACACACGATCATGCAAGTGCGCACGATCCGGCGTCTATGGTGAGTAATGAGAACCTCCATTAGATTTAAATAGACTAAGATCTCAGTAGTAAATCATTATGATTGGTGGAGATTTTAAAATGCGAAAGCGCATTCTGAGATACCACGGATGGTCTGGGCGATGCGGAATCTTTCCTTGAGGCAAAACTACTACCAAATTGTCGCAGTAAATGAGTTATACATCAGAGTCATCATGAGCTAGTCATTTAAAAATACCTTCATCTGTATCACAGGAAATTGCAGGTGAAGGAGAGAAGCAGACGACAAAAAGTCTAATGCTTTGGATCGAAAAGGTCTAAACTCTTTGTATCACGCTGCGCACCGCGTTGACGCGTTGGATATGTTGTCGCAAGGTCAAAATTGAATGGGTCTGACCTAACAAGTGTTTTTTGTCCTAAAAGTGTCATGCGGATAGTAATTCGTCAAATATTTACGGATGTAAATGTAAGTGAAGAGCGAAAGATATAATGAAATGACCTTTTTGCCTGATATTATTACTTAAAAGAAACTGTAATAAGAAATGTGAGTTTAATGTTCCTCCTGCAATGTTAAAAAGACGGTGATATTCTAGCGGCGAAATAAGGATCCTACATTCTTTAATAAAGACAATGATATTATCCAACAAATTGCTGCTTGACGCAAAAGGAAGGTGAGTAGATATCATTAGACATATTATTATCATTAGAATATAATAAAGGTAGGGATAACCAATAAAAAAGGAGTTTACAATGTGTATATTATATACAATTTTACTTTAACTCTTATGAAGCTCTTTCACTAGCATTTTTCTTCCTCTGTGTACAGATGTGTAGTAAGTATCAGATACGGACTACAATATTATCAGTGATACATTGCTGTAACTTATTGTCAGTACGTAAAAAGTCAGTGCTTCGTTGCAAGGCCCGCACGCCTTCAATTGGGTATTCAATACTATACTGTCATCATCTTCAATTTTTGCCTCATGTACGGTATTATGTATTGGTTATAGATGTGCTTCAATTTATTAAACGTTTTCTCTCCCTTGATCTGAGCTATGGCGAGATAAATATACACTTGGGATCTTAAATTTGGCTAATTACATTAGCTTATCGAGGCAATCTATTCAAAAATGACCATCATACCAGTCGCTTCTCGATTAGCCTCCTCGAACTTAGCTTGCAGCGTTAAAATTTAACACACTTCTGCCTTTTTGAAGAACAACCTTAAAATTTTGTCATCTACCACGAGCATACTATCGTGACGAATTTCTGACCAATCATTATTACGGCGTTGTTGGCCTCGCTAAACCTCTCCACCCGCAGGCTGTCGTCATTTTTCCATCCGTGTATCCTTAGAGCATATGCGCAAAACTATTTGTTTTCGTTACGAAATTTTACGATTGTCCTGGCAAATGCCGATTGTCTCGTATTGGCGCGTACGTACTCTTATCTGCTTATATCACCGCAAATGATTTGTCTGGACGCTGCTGAAGGGTCCACTAGCGATTTAAATTTCCGCACACTCGCTTCATTAAGCGAATCCCTTCCATTCAACTCTACCAACACAGTTATCATATTCAATCCCTTATAAAAATTATATTTTCCGACAAGAATCTTGCAAGCGCACAATGTCAGCAGTCTTAGATTGTTGAATTGTGGTCGAGGTCCCATCCAGTATCTTTTAACATTAGAAGCAATAACAAAAGATTAACTACAGAACTAGGAACTTCAGCCCAGATACATGCATGGCGCTTAATTTTATAATATGCTTTCATTTTTTTGGTCGATTGTATGTCGTCCAGGGTAATACCGTAGAAGCGATCTATAAAAGATTTTTAGTTGTTTTAAAAATGCGAGTGTCTAAATATCCGTAATTATTACTCAGCGGAATCAACATCGATTAATAGGATGAGCTTTACAGCCGTCTCGGCGTCCAACGTCTTTCACACATACATTTAGGCTCAGCATTATATTTTTCTTGTCCAAAATGCCGACAATCAAAATCTTTAAACTTAGTTATACATATGGTTGATTTATTACTACCAACAAGTCATATATCCTATAAGTGATAAATTAATCGAGCTGCCCATCGCCGTGTCGATCTGGTACTCCCTATAACCCTGAATTTGTAAGCGTCATAATGATGAAAACCTTTTCATTGTAGCCAAATATGTAGATGTTTTATATTACATTATTTACTTGCACGTTAGTAATGTTCACATATATTTTGGCGTATTGACAGTGAGTATCAAAAGCTAAGAAAGACGAGTAACTTCGTGCACGGTTTTAATAAAGTGCTTGATGCTTATTACCATCCAATTGAATTTGAATATAGTGGATATATAAATTCGATCGGCCGATGAAGCTTGAACAGCTTAAATGACCGATTTGCGGTTCGAAGCAATCTTATAGTTTTGTAAAGGGATTGTAGAAGGAGACTTTTCGCCTTAAAATAAATTACAATTATAGCAGATGGTGGTGCGCCGCGGTCAATACGATTATTAAGATGTCGTCGAGTGCTTTTAAGAGAGGGCTTAACAATTCAATGTAAGCCGAGGAAGCGCGGACGTCGTCTCTTCCATTACGTATGTTGATTAAAAATACACAAGACCAGCAACGCGATATCCAGATTGAAGGGCTGCGCCCGCATGTGATTAATGGTAAGTTCTGCATAATAATCTTTTATTCTATCCTTAATCGTTCTTTATATAATTGATTGTTGTTGTTTAAGGTCTTTGAAAGTCTGCAGCGAAGATAAAATCCTTAGGATTGCCTTGTCTTGCCAGCAAATGCGACACACATCTTTCATCCACTTCAAGTGGCCGTATTTAGACTTCTCAAAATAATTGTCCCCAAAGTATCACAGCTTTAAATAAAAGAAGGAAGACCCAGCGCTGTCCAAATAGACAGCCGTTGAGATTTTGTGCTATGCATACCGCAGCGCTAATATTAAAATTCCAGATATGCAGTTCAGGGCTTTTAGGGTACTGATATACACACTCTCCTCTGATTTAAATTTACAAGCTTATCGGTAAGGATCAAGCTAGAGGAGAATGAGTCAACTTTAACGCTGCATCCGGGTTTGTTTGTTGCCCGCATGTGGTCGCCACAGTCCAGAATACGATGCACAACCTCCTATTTAAGAAATATATAGAAGCATCATAAGCGTAGAATAACGATCGACATTACAGAAATGCTAGTTAAAATGATATGCTAGAAGCGGCATCCGTCTATTCGTATATTAACCACTGCCTCAAAACATTAGGATAAATGTGACTGTTTTTTCAAAATAATGTGATAAACCTGATCCGATGTGATTGTAATTAGCCGCCAAAATGGCTTTGATAAGGTATAATATTTATACTCAAAATAATTTCATTTACAATACTTGATAAAATCGACGAACTGGTTAAATTCTCTCACTGAACTGGTCGTTCATCTTAGTGCATTGATTAAAGGTGTAGTAATTTATCTTTACGCGGATGTGGAATACTTTGAATTATCTTCGTTAATTGACGTATTAACATCTTTAGACATTAAGCAATTTAGCTGAATTGATGAAAGTCGTTTATCGCGTTGTAAAATCAATCAAGGTCTCTAGTTGGTATTTAATGTACACAGCTTAAAAATACAAGCTTGGCACTCCAATTGAGGGGTCGCATCAATCGAAATAGCTTCCCTTGCACACAATATTTCGTATCGCCGCTTTTGTATGATATGGTCTTGTTTGGTTACCTTAACAACGAATTTTCTTGGCTTCATAATAATATACATCGTCTCTTCGATAAATAATCTCCTTGCCAAGCCAGACGCCTACCTCTGTGCATCGGAAGACTTTTTATTGTATCAGGAGTGGTTAGATCATGTGCTATTATTTATATAAGTAGCTTCACCAATAGCTCCTTTCACTTTGCAGCCTCCTTGCGCTCCGTTATATAAAGACGTAGCATCGCAACTTTGAGATTTAGCTTTTTCATAAGCTCTTTGTTTGATCGATGTGGAATATGCTAAAGATGCGTATGTGCTATTTTTTATAACATTTCGATCCTTCAAAAGATGTAATTTCATCCATCTGATCTCTTGGTTGTACTTATAAGTGATCAATTTAATCGAGTCTTGGATTTTACCGAACTAATAAAAGTTTGAGCATGAGAAAAAGTGGGTTTAAAGATATTTTAGGTAACCAATTTTTTCTGTCATCAGTATGTGTGCACAAATGTCTTACAAAATTGGCGCTGCACAAGACACAACCCAAGACAGGGGTCTTGCGCTTAATGTCATCCGTGTTAAAATAGGCGAGTATGCATACAAAACGTATCACTTTTTAAAAAAGTACATTCCTGTGCGACTGTGCATTTTGTTTGTTTGATGCCACTGGTTTTTAGCTTTGCACCATCTGTTCGGCACGCCAGCCGACGCGCAAAAAAAGATACCGCTGCCACATTTATTTTACCGTCGTTGAGGTTCAGATTTTGGAGCCGACAACTTAATCCTTTTTTGAGGTATATAAAAAGGTATCGGTCGTCTGAAATGCTCGCGGATGAAACTACGCGTACGTGGTTTTTAGACTGGTAGAAGTACGAATCTGGTAGCAATAAAGAAACCTGTATTTCGACGTCATTAATTTATTTCTGTTATTCGTAATATCATACGAAGATTTATGATGGCCGCGTTTTTGACCGAATTTGACTATTTGCTCATAGGTATTTTTCCTTACTGCATGGTTTCAATTTTATAAAGCGGAGGTTGACATCCGTAACATTGATTATATCGAGTCATCTCTGCACTCAACTATTTTGCAGGACGGAGGTTTCTGTGGAACTATGACACAATCATGATCGCTAAGGCTTCATTCAATATATTTTCAACTTGTACACGGATGTGTCGACTCTTGCGCAGGCGATTACTCCGTTTTTGAGCTCGTGACATCATTTTATAGGTATGTGGCCGAGTAAATTTTGCAAAAGACGTTGTTGATTTCTGTACTCTCAAAATTAGAAAGAATTTGAATGCGTATAAAAATATCGCTAGCACTTACGACTGATTATATTTCTAAGATTGATAAGTGTTTAAGTACATTGGACTCAATATGAACCTTTGAGATATTGGTGACGGGCTTTAATTAGTCCAACATATGTTTCACATACTACGATTGGTACGTGGAACATTTAATTGGTAAAATGAAATTAATATGATTATGATTTATAGCATGGGTTTATTGACATTTGAATGATGTCTTGGCTGTTCAAATTCGTAAACTTTCTTGTGCCAACTTATACGAAATTATTACAACTTAACCTTCGAGGTGCCTCAAGAAATGGGCGATTTGCTTGCAAGTAATCTGCGGGACTATTAAGAGAGCTAAAATAGAAGACAGGACGGGTATTTTCATACACCTATTAAGACGGTTACATAAGCATTTGAAGACAGGGATGTAAAATTTGTACGAATAAATGGATTGATCGTCAAACATGGAATTTGGCAAGAAGATGTTGTAAACGCCGTGTGAGACGATACTTCAACGTTAATGTTTAAAGGCCAAGGGAATTTGTCTAACCAACGCCACAAACTAGATTTTATCATCTATATTGAACTATGAATCATAGGAATTTAAAAACATGTATATATAATAAAGTATAAAAGTTCATAGACTATTATGAAAATGAAGTACATATTCGATGAATCATGTAATGTGTATCACAGTGTACAATGTTTAAAAAAATTAATATGATATTAAGTTTATGGAATGTATAGGTACCCACCCACCCTTTGATACGTACACATTTTCCTAAAATTGAGGCCCCTGTTTAAGTGCAGTGGCCTTCCTAACTAGGTTCTGCACACTTATACCAACCAAATGCCATGTAAATATTCTTTGCTTCGTACACACACCTCCGTTTTACAGAACTCTTTTGTATCAGCACACAGCCTTGCGTATGAAATCCGCTCTCATTATCCGGTACACCCCGCTATAAGTACTGCCAATATTACCCTATTTCTTTATTCAAAATATTCCTATAGCTGGTCATACAAACCGTGATCACTTAAATGTTCAGTTGGCATTGATTGGACCTCAATGATGGCATTCGGATTCTCGATCAATCCCCACTGCGCGATGATATTCTCGCCTCAATTGCGCATAATAATCATGTTTTAGGCACTCGTCAGGCAGAAATGCTCGTCTTTGATGACCTCTCCGTCTCGTACCGCGCATCAGTAAGCCTCTACACCACATCCAATCAAACACAAATCCATCAGCAGGAGCAAGTGATTCAACAGCCTCTCCAAAAGAATAACTATCAGACGCCTCGTTAATGACAAACCGTCGCAATATAGCGTCGATCTAAGACGACACAAGTTGTGCGCGGTGACAGTTGTCTTCCCCAACGAGCTTACAAAACACGTCAGCGCACGAGCTCTCTTCCTTGCATGATTAATCTGATCACAAATGATGATTTGCGATTGTTTAGCGCCTATGCATTATCAAAGATCTACCGCATTGAACCCGAGCACCTGAGTAGGTCAAAGACACATTTTACATCCACAAAAAGTCAGCAATAATCATCCAATGGTTGATTTATAACGACAAAATACTTCTATTTGTACATATGGCACCTGCTCACTTAATCGAGTCGCGGTAATTGGCCATCAGAACGATCGTGCGACATCCATTTCCAATCTACCGAGTAGCTTCAAGTGGATGCGACAGAGGAGTGACAGCTGGTGCGATGTCGTCCGTGCACATACGCCACACGGCAAAGCAATGAGACGATCTCCTGCGGTCGTGCAGGCAGTATACTCAAGTAAATAGAGGAACTCGTACAGCACCACAACGAGACCGATGGCTGGTACGATAATGAGGATAGAAACGCGCAGGTCACGTGCCGCGCCTTTTTGCTTCTCGCCGCGGGAGCTCACGCGGCCGTACGGCTAAATTTCTGCTCGTATCTCAGGCTTCGTTGACGGTGTTCCGGCCGATGTTAAAATAGGGAAAAGTTAATGTTAGAAGTACTTATAGCGGGATGTACCGGATAATGAGAGCGGATTTCATACGCAAGGCTGTGTGCTGATACAAAAGAGTTCTGTAAAACGTGGGGGGGTGTACGAAGCAAAGAATATTTACATGGCATTTGGTTGGTATAAGTGTGCAGTATTTAGTTAGGAAGGCCACGGCACTTAAAGAGGGGCCTCAATTTCAGGGGTATGTGTACGTATCAAAGGGTGGGTGGGTACCTATTAATCTCCTATTTTTTGGGCCGTAGAGTCAAACACGGCTTAAATAGGCGATCTAGGGTTAAATAGTACAGATTGTAAGAGTATCATGTCACTTGAGTGGGTTTATGATTAGTTAGCTAATATTAAGTATGTGATTTCAGACTTAACCCCTTCAAATTTTGCAAAAAACATTTCAAAAATCTGCGGGCAATATATCGCTAGCTCTTTGACGACTAAAGCTATATGTGTCGCAGGACATAAAAGACCGACTATCAACTTGTTAGCCAAGATCGTTGAGACATACTTTGAGATGTTTGGCTTGGTTTGCGGAAGTGCGTATAAGAAAAAAGTACGATTACAAGTAGCACAAAATAAGAAGATCGAATATTGAGATCTCGGGTCGGCTCTGATGATCAAAAGATTAGACGAAAAATATATAAATATGCAGACGAGATGGACGAAACTGTATGAGATTGCTGTGATAAGATACGACTTAGTTATTAGACCTTGATCCCGAACACATAGCAAGATTTAAATTTAGTTGAGCCGTATCATAAAGCTTAAATTTGAATCAAAAACTACAGAAGGTGTCGATAAGGTTCTACATTAAAGAGATACTAAACATTTTTACTCTGTGACACGGCAAGTCTGGGCAAATGGCAGAATGTGCTCACATCAGCACTTTTTGATATCGGCTATATAATTGCGTTGGCGCGACAAAGAGCTTTAAATTTACAATATAGACGCTGCGTACAACACTTGGCTTATTATACCATGTAGTGTGAGAAACACCGCGCTGTTCCTGTATACAGTAAATGATAATATAGTCAGAAAAAAGATTAGCATAATGCAACTTTTAGATTGACTGTAACCTCTCTACGATGAGATATTTACTGAGCTAATTCGATCGCTATTCGGTTTTCCGACCATCGTAATGAATGTCGCGCAGCTCAATTTACAACTATCTACTCTTATGTTCTATGCTTAAAGATTAAAAATGATATAGCATCAATCGATACACACGCTCAATCCTCATTCCTGAATACGAGATTAATATAAGACCTCCCAGTAGTCCCAATAGCTACGCGAAAAAAGCCGACGTCGCGTTCTTATCACTATTTCTAATGAGACACGTAGAGTGGGATGACTACTTTACCTTATAATAACGTGTGCGACAAATTTAATATTTTCCATTACTGTGGCATGCCTGGCTCGGCGCACAATTGTTTTTTTTCAATAAAATACAAGGTACTCTAATCGCTGCTCACGGCCTGATCTAATGACTTTTCATCGCTTCATATTTTTATATAGATTCATCCTGAAGTCGTATATAAACGCTGGTGCAACAAGCTCAGCGGCTTGAATCAGATATTTAGGCCTTTGCGCAACATATCCGCTTCAGCTTCGCGTCCCTAAGATATATAATGGTGCCGACTTGCACAAACATAACGGCACACGCTTCTCGAAGTCTACCTCACCGCTCGATGACGAATACTAGGGGCCAATGTAGCTCGATTTGTGCCTTTTATCGCTCCCATTTTGCTTTTCATCATCTATTTACCTATTTTACATGTTATCGAAGTCTTATAGAGCACCCATAAATATTTATTCACGACATTCTAGCGTGTATTGATACATGATGCCACGTATGTAATATCTTATTGAGGTAAATTAGTGTTGCGTTATACTAACTCCTCTTCCGTGCGAAGACATCAAACTTGAAACAACAATTATATACTTTAATTAGCTTTGCAGTGCTAATTTTCTGTAAGAAAAGACATCCATTAGGCCTATGCGTCGGCTTATAAACTTAGGGGGTTCAACTGCCTGTCAATTTGCAAATTTTATGCCGTCTAATATCTCGAGCCTTTGTTTCTTCATTTTAATGGAATTCAGTAGGAGTGATCAAAACATGACGACTGTTGAGCCGATTAGTTCATCTTTTATTGTGGCCGCGAGCTATTAGACGTCCTGTGCACTACTTACGGCGGTAAGCGCCATGCATGTTTTGTGAGGATGAATAGAATTTATACGTCAGCTTATCGGTTAATCTCACTCTCACATAACGTGAGGGGGCTATGACAAAATCAGTGAAAATGCCTGATCTGTAATCTAGTGTTTTGTAATTGACCTGTGTGCAGCATTAAAGCTTAGAAGCCCTCCAGCTGATTATACTCTACGGCGTATTGTGCATGCAGCGATTCCGCGGCAAATATTTGGCTAGAAGACCGGTTATATACTTAAGCCGATCAGAGCTCCTATCAAGTATAGGATTTACGTTTTCTTCAATATTTGAAGCGCCCCAGATCGATTGCGTCTTCTTGCAGATTTCATGGGTAGCGAAATCGTTAAGACCGGGACAGTGTGTCTTGGCAACTCCGATTCTCGATATATACTATCGAGAAGTCAAGTATGGTGCTCGCTAAGCCTATGACATGGTTAAAGCTTATATCAAGGTAAAAATTGAGAACTTGACTATATCTTCACTCTTGTCGTTCTAGGACCGTATGGTTCCTGAACTGTTCTTTATTTGACCTCTTATACATATAATTAATACGACTTTTGGGTGCAATAATAGATGTAATAAGTCGGCCATTTAACCTGGTCACGCCAAACGTCTAGCGTCTGACCCTTCTCAAGTTGTAGGGATATACTTATTACTTTTTCATGTAATTATTGTTCTGCTTCCACTATAGCAGAAAGATGTTCTCCAGCTTAATAGTTGATATTTTGTGTCATACTTATTGTGATTTGATATGTCATTGAGAATAATTGCATATATGCTATATTAGAATAAGCTATAGGAGCATATATATCGGAGAAGTGTGGTACACAAATAGGACATATGGCAAAAACACGACGGAGTTTCGGCTAATTTTCAAGCGGCGGTGATTGGTGGAGACAGGAGGACTTAGAATTTTTCGAATTTTAGGGTTCAATGATTAAGTAGAATAGTGTGTTATGCCTCAAGGCGATGTGTAATTATGGAGAATATATGGTTGATAAGATGCTTAGTCCAAAGTCAAGATCGTAGACCTTTGTCCGCGATGTGCAATCTGCGTAATCCATGGCTTGCATATTAGATTATATTTGTAAATTCAATAATCTTAACTTTAAATATTTACGAGGATTAGTAAGATGGTAAGTCTTAGATAAGTCGTGTCAATGATATCCAAAGCAATGGCGGTCAAGTTTTCAGCAAAACGTGTTATCCACTTTGAAAAAGCGATCGAATTATGCTATGATGCACCCAATCCTTATCTTTGGAGCTCTTGTATATGGTGGGCCATAAAAAACCATATTGGAGAAGTATAATACGTTGTAGCAATACCACATAGGGCATTTGCATAGTGATACTTCAATCTGATTAGTAAATATAACGGGTATTCAATTTATATAATAACAGCCACGTATCAAATTTTATTCGGGTGGGATCGATTTGGTCTCCCGAAGTTCCATCGAACCTACGTTATGCTTGAGTTGCGCGTTTGGTTGTATGGTCATGCGCGTTATAGAAACTCATGCACAAACCTTAGTTGTATTTGGCCAATTGAACCCTTATTCGCTTCGATAGAAAGTTATGAGGAATCAAGTGATTGTAAGGAAGGCAAATCAAGTATCAACATTAATCTATCGTATTCAATGTTGATACTGGATCCACTTGACTTCAAAACGGCAGCCTATATAAGATCAGAGTATCCCATATCGATAATTTCTCCAAGAACCAGAGCGATCGAATAAATATTTCGCTCGATCATTCAATTAATCCATATATTCACCTATCAGATTAAAAATCGTTTCTGGCATCCAAGACAAGTACAACGCGCCCTAACGACGGTCACACAAGGTGCAGAGAGACAGAAAGCACGTCATCGGAGTATTTGTCTTAAAATGCGGTCGCCTGGGTTCCAGTGGGGTATTCGCATTGCGTATACATATTAATATCAAATATATAATGGTTCGCCGAAAACGCGGTGTAACTAATGATTAAAACCGCTTCAGGGCAGTACAAGCGAGCCGTAGGTTCGATCTGCTATATGCGATCCAGGCGGGGTTGTCACGCAACTACAGGTGAATGCGAGTATATTCATCTTCTCTCACATTTCTAAGGCTATAATTTTAAGATTAGTTAATTCGATTAATATTCCAAATCGGTTCATCTCATATATGTCATTGTTTTTTCTTTGCTAGCGTCTATCAGTAAGACAAAATCTCAGGCGTAAAATAATTTTTACATTTGTTCGCATTCATCGATATCACGCCTGGACAAATGAATAATCTTCTCCGCTCCTAAAAAGGTATAGAGAAGCACACTTATATATATAGGACCATTCAATTCGAGAAAAAGATCATCTATTTAACACAATAAGTGTGATTGAATTAATCGGATCATCATTCAAGAGACAATAAAGAGTCATGCATTGATCGACCTGTGGTAATGTGGGGACTCTAAATGACGGGATGGGCCTCCAAAACACTATCTTTGCCGGACTGCCGACTGTTACGGAAAGGAAAGTATTCCGATGCTGTTAATGGACCATTACACACCTTGTGTACCCGTCGGATGGACGGTTTGACCTCTTCGGTTTACTCGGAGGAAGAGTATAATGTCTTCGCCTTGTCTGGTGGAAACCTTGGTCCCCAAGTGCATATGCTTCATTCGGAGGGCCAGTGGGTGGACACTCGATCGACTATGTCTAGAACGGGCTTATAACCCAACATTTTAGGAAGCTTGTCGCTTCTGGTCTTTTGTGTTATCACAGGCGTGTTAACCCCCTAGCTTTACCTTACTCTCTAACCGCTAATTTTGGAGGTCACTTTAGATAGCAGATCTTAAGGGCGGTGCTACTCTATCAACCCACAGGATAAATACTTCGTGAAGTTCTACTTGCGGATAGTCTCGCCACGCAACTTTCTCTAATAGGCGACAACAAATTGTATCCCTTCCCTGGAACATTTAAGCAGGCTTAACGAGTTATCTCTTTAGGCAAAACGACGACGTGCCACGTAGATCGCATATTAAGTAGTAATTTATATAAATCTATGCCTAAACTTCTTCGATATAACCTTTATCGGTGCACTGACTCTGCATAGGGCTGGTCAGAAGTAGCCGGGCCTTGAGGGATCGCGTCTACCAGCAAGGATCCCTGGTTTCACAGTCAGGTACCTGATCCGCCATGATAGGACCGGGTATATCAATAATACACCCGGGTCGACTGAGGACGGACCGGGTCTATTGTAAAACACCCAGGTCAACCGATGATGGACCGGTTCCACCATTTAGAAACATAGGTCTTATAATGACGGACATGGTCGTACATTGTCATTACCACTTAGCTGGTACTTTTGCAACGGTCTTCCCCTTGTTTGGTCCTTCAGGCCCCTCTCCCATGTACGGCGCAACCTGTTTCGAGACCTCTTCTCCTTCGGACACCCACTCCCGGAAAATGGACCCATTTCTCTTTTAACTTGCCGACGTCTGTATCTATTTGACTTCGAGAGCATTTTACCATATGACTATTGATTGAATTTTTATTAAATCTGATCTCTAATTTTGAACTATTAACAAATTCAAGAAACGTGGTCGGTTATAGTTCTGTAACTGTATTGTTAAGTGGTGATCAGAGTACATCATAACGGTGGTACCTCATTGTTAAATGAAGGTATCAGCGAGTAAATTTATCGACACTAAAAAGTTTCGTAAGTAGGCAATATACAAAACCCACGATCCAAAAGATATATCTTTAAAATGCGTAGATATTGAAATTTTTCGCATTTGTTTAAACTGCAACGGAATAAATCTTTGAAGATCTGGAAACGCGTTACAAGTAATCGACAATGCAAGTCAGAACCTGAATAAGATCTGTATTGACATCATTTCCTTAAACAACAACGGAAATTTAAGAAAAATATCTATACTACTACATCGTTTTTGTATGGCACCTATGGTGCTTCCTATGACTTACACTCTTTTGATGGTATTATATGCATTTGACTATCTATGATACGTATTTACTCTACCAATTATCGCAACGAACCTGTTATCAACTGATCTCTTTGCAAATTTAGGCTAAATGATGATAATAAACGCTGGCGGCCGATATGTGAATAAAATAGGCTTTTATTTTGGCACATCAAGAAAAGGTAGCCTCGTTACACCTGTTAGCACTTGAGGACCTACTTACGACCATAAATTTAATCATCAAATTTAAACATGCTAATTTAGAGGTAATAATTGCTATGTTACGCATTTAGGCTGCCAAGTTTAAGTGATCTCGAATTTAATATTTTCTGTAAAATAATTTATTCTGTTGTAGTATCCCCATTTATCAGCGTGTTAAAGGCATTAAGAGAAACAAGGTGCCTTTGTCAATATGTATATCTAGAATAAACTCGCTGCTTAAAGGTAAAAAGTAGCTTTGCGTCACCATCAAATTCTCAAAAGGCCATAAAAATGATAGTAGCGGGTGCTTTATGGATGGGTATAATGATACAGCTGCAATCCTGTTTTTGTGTGGGCAAATTCACATTAATAGGCCAACCCGAAAACTAGAAAGATTCAATTTACAAATTCAAGTGAGTCGAGGGTGACGTAATAGGATTCCGAGGCATCGTCGACGAAGAATTGAATGTCATATTTGCAGAATCAAACTTGGACGTAAAAGCCCAGTCGTGTGCATCCGCGCTAAATATTTACAACCTATTTCATATCAAGTCGTAAATAGGTGATCAGGTTTCGACTATACTAATAAGTGTATGTCGCCCCGGGCAGCGTGTAGGTAAAAGCTGAGTTTTTTTAATAATTGACAGTAATTCATTTTACATGCTTAAGCCCTGCACATCCGATATCTATAAAATTAAAAATTATATTATACTGATTGACGAGCACACCTAACAACGGTGATTATTCATGAGCCCAAATTGTTTCAGTCAATATCTAATGGTTTCGGCTGAGATTGGAGTTACTAGATTCGGCGAACAAAGAAGCGGACCAGAAATCCTTATAATTTAGACATGCTCAAACTATTTAGTTTACCTTACTTCATTGAGACGAGAGGAAACAATTTTTCAGGACAGATTTACCTCGCATTCGTGAACAAAGTGCGTAACCGCTTTCCACATACTAAAAATACAGGAAAGAATTACTCGCCAAAATCAGACCGATACGCTGCTGAATGTAGTGGCCTAAGTTCAGATTCGAGTATTATAGTATGTACCGACCTTACAACAGCTAAATAAAGTCTTGACTTTGACGTCCAACGTCTTTGATAAAAAGAAATGCCAGATCGCTTGACAAAGTTTGTTTCCAATACCCGTTGTACTAGATTTATTGCCCTTATCTTCATGAAATTAGAAGTTTTTAAATGCACATCCCGTCAAGATCGAAATAATTGTAAGAGTCGTGCTAAATTGTTTGATGTAAGTCAGTAGAGGATCGTTGGCTAAAAAAATTAAGCACGTTTCCCTCTTCCGAAGATGACAGTCATTCTAGCAACCAACGCATTCAATACACTGCAAAATGTATGATTGTAACCTCCTTGTCATCTTACGGTAATCATTAAGTGCCAAATCTCAACAGACAGGTTTGGATATCATATTCAATTTCATTCTCAGACTATCATTGCTCAATTGGCCAAGACATGCATCAGCAAATAGTATTGATTTGTAAAGATGGATATGGCGTGGTAATAGCCTTCTGATGATTATATAATGCTATCCTAACCACGTGATTTGCTACTACTTAATAATATAGGAGTTTATCGAATTCAGATATCATTGCAACAAAACACAAATAAATTTTTATAATTACTATACCGTAAGCAATTTTTTCCGGCGACTCTTTTCTGACCCAGGAAGCGCCGTCGGTCAACCAAAAAAATTACTGTATAGCTCCAAAACAAGTACGCATGCTCCTAGGTCAGTATCAAATATGTAAGATATCATTTGACCAGGATTGGAGGACGCTTATTCATGTCGACTTGATATTTGACCGAACCATTTGTTTTCGTGGTAGCTTTTGTACATTTTAAATACCATGCAAATTAAATTCGAATAATCAACGCATAAATGTCCGATATTATCGGTATTGGGGTAAAATATTGTGACGGGGTGGTAATAGACAGTAAATTATCACCTTAGCTCTACACTTGCGCCCAGGCGACCGCATTTTAAGACAAATACTCCGGTGACGTGCTTTCTGTCTCTCTGCACCTTGTGTGACCGTCGGTAGGGCGCGTTGTACTTGTCTTGGATGCCAGAAACGATTTTTAATCTGATAGGTGAATATATGGATTAATTGAATGATCGAGCGAAATATTTATTCGATCGCTCTGGTTCTTGGAGAAATTATCGATATGGGATACTCTGATCTTATATAGGCTGCCGTTTTGAAGTCAAGTGGATCCAGTATCAACATTGAATACGATAGATTAATGTTGATACTTGATTTGCCTTCCTTTCAATCACTTGATTCCTCATAACTTTCTATCGAAGCGAATAAGGGTTCAATTGGCCAAATACAACTAAGGTTTGTGCATGAGTTTCTATAACGCGCATGACCATACAACCAAACGCGCAACTCAAGCATAACGTAGGTTCGATGGAACTTCGGGAGACCAAATCGATCCCACCCGAATAAAATTTGATACGTGGCTGTTATTATATAAATTGAATACCCGTTATATTTACTAATCAGATTGAAGTATCACTATGCAAATGCCCTATGTGGTATTGCTACAACGTATTATACTTCTCCAATATGGTTTTTTATGGCCCACCATATACAAGAGCTCCAAAGATAAGGATTGGGTGCATCATAGCATAATTCGATCGCTTTTTCAAAGTGGATAACACGTTTTGCTGAAAACTTGACCGCCATTGCTTTGGATATCATTGACACGACTTATCTAAGACTTACCATCTTACTAATCCTCGTAAATATTTAAAGTTAAGATTATTGAATTTACAAATATAATCTAATATGCAAGCCATGGATTACGCAGATTGCACATCGCGGACAAAGGTCTACGATCTTGACTTTGGACTAAGCATCTTATCACCCATATATTCTCCATAATTACACATCGCCTTGAGGCATAACACACTATTCTACTTAATCATTGAACCCTAAAATTCGAAAAATTCTAAGTCCTCCTGTCTCCACCAATCACCGCCGCTTGAAAATTAGCCGAAACTCCGTCGTGTTTTTGCCATATGTCCTATTTGTGTACCACACTTCTCCGATATATATGCTCCTATAGCTTATTCTAATATAGCATATATGCAATTATTCTCAATGACATATCAAATCACAATAAGTATGACACAAAATATCAACTATTAAGCTGGAGAACATCTTTCTGCTATAGTGGAAGCAGAACAATAATTACATGAAAAAGTAATAAGTATATCCCTACAACTTGAGAAGGGTCAGACGCTAGACGTTTGGCGTGACCAGGTTAAATGGCCGACTTATTACATCTATTATTGCACCCAAAAGTCGTATTAATTATATGTATAAGAGGTCAAATAAAGAACAGTTCAGGAACCATACGGTCCTAGAACGACAAGAGTGAAGATATAGTCAAGTTCTCAATTTTTACCTTGATATAAGCTTTAACCATGTCATAGGCTTAGCGAGCACCATACTTGACTTCTCGATAGTATATATCGAGAATCGGAGTTGCCAAGACACACTGTCCCGGTCTTAACGATTTCGCTACCCATGAAATCTGCAAGAAGACGCAATCGATCTGGGGCGCTTCAAATATTGAAGAAAACGTAAATCCTATACTTGATAGGAGCTCTGATCGGCTTAAGTATATAACCGGTCTTCTAGCCAAATATTTGCCGCGGAATCGCTGCATGCACAATACGCCGTAGAGTATAATCAGCTGGAGGGCTTCTAAGCTTTAATGCTGCACACAGGTCAATTACAAAACACTAGATTACAGATCAGGCATTTTCACTGATTTTGTCATAGCCCCCTCACGTTATGTGAGAGTGAGATTAACCGATAAGCTGACGTATAAATTCTATTCATCCTCACAAAACATGCATGGCGCTTACCGCCGTAAGTAGTGCACAGGACGTCTAATAGCTCGCGGCCACAATAAAAGATGAACTAATCGGCTCAACAGTCGTCATGTTTTGATCACTCCTACTGAATTCCATTAAAATGAAGAAACAAAGGCTCGAGATATTAGACGGCATAAAATTTGCAAATTGACAGGCAGTTGAACCCCCTAAGTTTATAAGCCGACGCATAGGCCTAATGGATGTCTTTTCTTACAGAAAATTAGCACTGCAAAGCTAATTAAAGTATATAATTGTTGTTTCAAGTTTGATGTCTTCGCACGGAAGAGGAGTTAGTATAACGCAACACTAATTTACCTCAATAAGATATTACATACGTGGCATCATGTATCAATACACGCTAGAATGTCGTGAATAAATATTTATGGGTGCTCTATAAGACTTCGATAACATGTAAAATAGGTAAATAGATGATGAAAAGCAAAATGGGAGCGATAAAAGGCACAAATCGAGCTACATTGGCCCCTAGTATTCGTCATCGAGCGGTGAGGTAGACTTCGAGAAGCGTGTGCCGTTATGTTTGTGCAAGTCGGCACCATTATATATCTTAGGGACGCGAAGCTGAAGCGGATATGTTGCGCAAAGGCCTAAATATCTGATTCAAGCCGCTGAGCTTGTTGCACCAGCGTTTATATACGACTTCAGGATGAATCTATATAAAAATATGAAACGATGAAAAGTCATTAGATCAGGCCGTGAGCAGCGATTAGAGTACCTTGTATTTTATTGAAAAAAAAAACAATTGTGCGCCGAGCCAGGCATGCCACAGTAATGGAAAATATTAAATTTGTCGCACACGTTATTATAAGGTAAAGTAGTCATCCCACTCTACGTGTCTCATTAGAAATAGTGATAAGAACGCGACGTCGGCTTTTTTCGCGTAGCTATTGGGACTACTGGGAGGTCTTATATTAATCTCGTATTCAGGAATGAGGATTGAGCGTGTGTATCGATTGATGCTATATCATTTTTAATCTTTAAGCATAGAACATAAGAGTAGATAGTTGTAAATTGAGCTGCGCGACATTCATTACGATGGTCGGAAAACCGAATAGCGATCGAATTAGCTCAGTAAATATCTCATCGTAGAGAGGTTACAGTCAATCTAAAAGTTGCATTATGCTAATCTTTTTTCTGACTATATTATCATTTACTGTATACAGGAACAGCGCGGTGTTTCTCACACTACATGGTATAATAAGCCAAGTGTTGTACGCAGCGTCTATATTGTAAATTTAAAGCTCTTTGTCGCGCCAACGCAATTATATAGCCGATATCAAAAAGTGCTGATGTGAGCACATTCTGCCATTTGCCCAGACTTGCCGTGTCACAGAGTAAAAATGTTTAGTATCTCTTTAATGTAGAACCTTATCGACACCTTCTGTAGTTTTTGATTCAAATTTAAGCTTTATGATACGGCTCAACTAAATTTAAATCTTGCTATGTGTTCGGGATCAAGGTCTAATAACTAAGTCGTATCTTATCACAGCAATCTCATACAGTTTCGTCCATCTCGTCTGCATATTTATATATTTTTCTTCTAATCTTTTGATCATCAGAGCCGACCCGAGATCTCAATATTCGATCTTCTTATTTTGTGCTACTTGTAATCGTACTTTTTTCTTATACGCACTTCCGCAAACCAAGCCAAACATCTCAAAGTATGTCTCAACGATCTTGGCTAACAAGTTGATAGTCGGTCTTTTATGTCCTGCGACACATATAGCTTTAGTCGTCAAAGAGCTAGCGATATATTGCCCGCAGATTTTTGAAATGTTTTTTGCAAAATTTGAAGGGGTTAAGTCTGAAATCACATACTTAATATTAGCTAACTAATCATAAACCCACTCAAGTGACATGATACTCTTACAATCTGTACTATTTAACCCTAGATCGCCTATTTAAGCCGTGTTTGACTCTACGGCCCAAAAAATAGGAGATTAATAGGTACCCACCCACCCTTTGATACGTACACATACCCCTGAAATTGAGGCCCCTCTTTAAGTGCAGTGGCCTTCCTAACTAGGTACTGCACACTTATACCAACCAAATGCCATGTAAATATTCTTTGCTTCGTACACCCCCCACGTTTTACAGAACTCTTTTGTATCAGCACACAGCCTTGCGTATGAAATCCGCTCTCATTATCCGGTACATCCCGCTATAAGTACTTCTAACATTAACTTTTCCCTATTTTAACATCGGCCGGAACACCGTCAACGAAGCCTGAGATACGAGCAGAAATTTAGCCGTACGGCCGCGTGAGCTCCCGCGGCGAGAAGCAAAAAGGCGCGGCACGTGACCTGCGCGTTTCTATCCTCATTATCGTACCAGCCATCGGTCTCGTTGTGGTGCTGTACGAGTTCCTCTATTTACTTGAGTATACTGCCTGCACGACCGCAGGAGATCGTCTCATTGCTTTGCCGTGTGGCGTATGTGCACGGACGACATCGCACCAGCTGTCACTCCTCTGTCGCATCCACTTGAAGCTACTCGGTAGATTGGAAATGGATGTCGCACGATCGTTCTGATGGCCAATTACCGCGACTCGATTAAGTGAGCAGGTGCCATATGTACAAATAGAAGTATTTTGTCGTTATAAATCAACCATTGGATGATTATTGCTGACTTTTTGTGGATGTAAAATGTGTCTTTGACCTACTCAGGTGCTCGGGTTCAATGCGGTAGATCTTTGATAATGCATAGGCGCTAAACAATCGCAAATCATCATTTGTGATCAGATTAATCATGCAAGGAAGAGAGCTCGTGCGCTGACGTGTTTTGTAAGCTCGTTGGGGAAGACAACTGTCACCGCGCACAACTTGTGTCGTCTTAGATCGACGCTATATTGCGACGGTTTGTCATTAACGAGGCGTCTGATAGTTATTCTTTTGGAGAGGCTGTTGAATCACTTGCTCCTGCTGATGGATTTGTGTTTGATTGGATGTGGTGTAGAGGCTTACTGATGCGCGGTACGAGACGGAGAGGTCATCAAAGACGAGCATTTCTGCCTGACGAGTGCCTAAAACATGATTATTATGCGCAATTGAGGCGAGAATATCATCGCGCAGTGGGGATTGATCGAGAATCCGAATGCCATCATTGAGGTCCAATCAATGCCAACTGAACATTTAAGTGATCACGGTTTGTATGACCAGCTATAGGAATATTTTGAATAAAGAAATAGGGTAATATTGGCAGTACTTATAGCGGGGTGTACCGGATAATGAGAGCGGATTTCATACCCAAGGCTGTGTGCTGATACAAAAGAGTTCTGTAAAACGGAGGTGTGTGTACGAAGCGAAGAATATTTACATGGCATTTGGTTGGTATAAGTGTGCAGTACCTAGTTAGGAAGGCCACTGCACTTAAACAGGGGCCTCAATTTTAGGAAAATGTGTACGTATCAAAGAGTGGGTGGGTACTTATTAATCATCTGTATATGTGTATATTCTTTATGTTTTGTACGCGTGCACAACTCAATCATATCGGATTATAAACATTTACTTGCTAATAGAAAGTTTCTAGACTTCCGCAACTTCTAAACGCAAAATTACTATCCTATGAGGGGGGATGTGATTTCAGTTCTTTTAAGAACATAATTACATTAGTGATATTTACATACATAACAAAACAACTTTGAAACAAATTATAATTGTTTTGGCTTTTAATAGGTCGAGCCTTGCATGGCTACATTGTATAGATTCAGCGGAGGTCGAGTCATTAATTTGTTGATTGTTAGGACAGTTTAGTGCTTATAAATATTATATCTACGTTTTCAGATCGATATAGAGTGTATTAAAATGTAGATATGCTTAAAATTATGTTCATATGTATTGTGTCCCATTGAAACCTATCTATAAACTCTAGTAGCCAAATGTGACAACTTTATGACAATAATGTTTATTTTTTATATTTTAGAAGTTTATTATTGCGCATGCAACATCTTGAAATTCGGCTAAACCTTTTTTGGTATTGAGCGTCACACCATATTGCTACAAGTTTCGATATATATGGGGAATAATTTTTTTAACAAAGCCTATTTCATAACCCTGTTTTGACTCAGCCTTATACGTACATCTGGATTGAACACACATACGTGTCCTATATCGATAGTGTGATAATCGCGTTTCAAATGATTTCGTAGCGTTGCAATAAGTCCTGTTGGATTATTTTAGTACGCATCCCAAAGCTAAATTCATTCTCCGTCATATTAAAGATCTTAAATGTAAAAGTATAAACATGAGTCTAACCAAACTATGACTGTATAATACATAGGAAAACATTACGCACGTGTGTAAAACTTCGACCAATTCAAGTTGGCAAGTATCAGGTACCTCTAGGTTGAGTTGGTATTTGAATATATCTACCTTTTCAAAATGACTGATTTTTACTAATTATGTGATTATGTACCTGTGCGATCAGTTTGAATTTAGTAGGTTTAGTCACACACCAACCGAGATTACATAAAAATTGAATAAAGGAGTGATACGTTCAAATCTATACACTAATATAAATTGGGTAGCAAGCATTTCATAGTTGATTATGAATGTAGACCTTTTGCGAAAATGTTTACATATGTATAAATTCGACGGATCGTAAAAACTATTATAATATTCTGAAAAGAATAACCAAGACACATTTATAATTTTTTGGCGTATGAAAAACAAGGATAATAGCGTTCAACAATATTACGGAGTACCCAGGACAAATTCACGCCTCATTTGCAGTTTACAAGCGGGATGACTATGGAAAGTGATAGGTTCAAAAAAGACCACAACAGAGCTAGCTTATGCGCTTGTGCATTGATCTTGCGCTTCGTCAAACGGCTTGAAACGCCAAAAATGAAATCAAACAAAATTAAAAAGTTGATGTGCACAATAAATCATTTATCATGTTTTCTTCGCTAAATTAATATTATCCTGCCAATGGTTCATGCAAAAATCTGATATGCAAAAGTACGTCTAATGACTTATAAGTTTTGTTAATGATAAGCCCAACTAACAAATATGTTATTTACTTGTTTAGAGGGTTTATACGCAAAATGTGACATATATCTTGCGATGACAATAGATAGATAATAAAAATGCACCGCATCAATACGTCACCTTCTTATCTATATATGTTTAGTCTATTGATTAGAGGAATGCGGATTCAAAATAGACCATAATGTAGAGCACATCGTATAGGTTGAGAATCTGCTGGGTATTTTCAAATATATATATTTTCTAGTAACAATACATATATTTGCTGTCTTATAAATGTTGTTATCCGACAGTGCCATAAATTTTTAATTTTAGCAAAGGGAAGAAGTCTATTGAAGTACGATCATGATGAAATCTTTCACCCGTTGCTCGTAGCATCATCCATTTTTTCTTATTAAGCAAAATAAAATATATGATACGTCTAATATGCTTAAAAACGTATGTTGCATAGCCATTACAAAAGTACTATGTAAATCTAAGCGTTTGCCTATATATCTGCTTTCAAAAAATTATATAAGGCAAAGCATTGATAAAAAGTTGTTTTACTCGTGTTTCTAATGTTACCAAAAATATATGTATTGCACACACAGCCGAAAGAATCGAGACAGAATGCCTGATACTAACAATACTTAAAATTAATTTACTAACCAACACCTACATCTCGAAAGTATCGAGTCGATTGTTGGTGTAATAATTATATGTATTAAACATCATCATTTTCGTTGAGAAAATATTTATTACGGAGTCGGTTTGACGCGTTATTTCTTATCGCGCTCATATTTAAATCCTACGATCGCCGTGTCATTTTTTACATTTATGTGTCGTTTTTTATTGTTTTCTATCTAAATTGACATCTGCGGACAGAGGCACACTTTTGGACAGCACGCAAGAAGATATTGAAAGGCTAAGATTGCGAAAAACCATTTTTTTGGTTTTATGTGCAAAGCAATGCCTAACTAATGTGGTCAAGGTCAAATGATATGTGCCATTATATGATAAGTTAGTTTTATTCGAGCCATTGCTGGTACCTAGGTCATTCTTTGCCTGTGCCACAGTGTGTCACGTTGCCATTGTATGATCAAATGTTGTTTTGTTGAAATCATTGATTATCCGCGATATCACAATGCTAATCACCGCATAATGTTCAGAAAATCAATAGAGCGTTGTTTATGATGAACAATTCTGATGATGATGGAGAAAGAGCATTAGAAATTTAAATTATTAGTATACAAATATTTTTTGCATGCATTTAATTTTTGTACAAATTAAGCCATGTGCGTAAAATATATAACCGTTTGATCAAAAATCTGACCTGTGTCACATTGTTGAATGCGTGAAATCTTCTAACGAATCAACCAAAATATGCGATGGCAGGAAACAGAGTTTAGTTTTTTTGTCCATTTATACCAATTAGGTATTATAGTACATATTTAATTATCCAATGGAGATAGGATGCATCGGGTAATAAGATAGGATGTAGGAACTTCTTGCGATTCAAACTTGAGAAGCGACTTTAGCGAAGAACATATGCACATGAACCTAAAAAGTACGACGATGGCTAGGATTTTAGAGCTAACGTTAAATTATTTAAAAAAATTTCTACATAAACACACTAATGCATCTAGGGTTGTTGCGATGTTGAATTTTGACAAATTTACTCTTGTATATATATAAAGTGCTAATTGTGCTAAAAGGTATGATAACGTATTTATTACGTCCAATTTTATACATTATCTACGTCGATCAAGCATGCCACTTAAAAGATAAGCAAACAAAATATATTGCTTAAAAAATGGTTCTGTACTGCTTTGTATAATCATTTTCCAGAAGATGTAACCGCGGATATAGAAATATATGCACTGTTTACATTAATTATATTGAGAATTAAGATTTCTCTATAAATTTTAATTGAAAAAGTCATTGAAAACTAGGTGATTGATAATCTTGTTGGGAGTCATGTGTAGTATTAAAGTATCGTATCCGGCTTTTAAATATGTATATAGCAAAGTCTTGAAAAAGTGGTTATATCAATAATTTATTAGTTCGTTAGCAGATGCGAGAGACATTTTTATTAGCGAATAGAGCGCATATCTTCAACATTGTATGATCATTGTGTCGATAGACCTAAGAAAATTAAATGTTTGAAATCGACAAGTATTCGAGTGAATCCCGCAAAGTGGGGGCCACAATCGTATCGAGTAAGAATCAAGACAGGAAAATTATATTCAGATTCTCATTTGACCGATCAATGCAAGCGAATATATTAATTGACGGTAATATAGCTCTTACCCGTTAGATTTATAGACTTCATCACGGCATACTGGCTGAGAGAAAAATTATTATGCCATGAATGGTTTAAAACCTTCTAGAATGATTTAAAATTTAATCGAATATTTAATTTATATATTAATATATCGATATACTTTCGATAAAGCCAACTACTATTTCAAGCGTATCCATCCGATTATTCATGCTTCCGAAACAGTCTACAATTTGGTGTTTCTTACTCACTTGGGCTCTGATAGTAATGTTGACCGTCCAGACACGTTAGCACCACTAAAGTTAGTTGATAAAGCAGATGGATGTTTTATAATCGTCATCCTTGGAATCCGTTTGGCCATCGATGTCGATTTTTTTTTCATATTCAGTATTAACGATAAGCGCATGGCTGTATATAGATAATAAAAGAAACAACCCGAGCTGACGTAATCACCTCTTTTTTGAGCGGATTAGTGACCAAAGAGATTGGCTACTTGATATTGCTAGTTCCTGTAATCAGGGAAGGCAACGTTGGTAAAAACACCGATGATTTGGTGTGGCTTAATTTCCCAACATGAAGATGCTTCAAAATCATATATTTTATCACAATCGTCATATTAGTCGGAAAGAAACGTTTTTTTTACGATAAGTAAACATGTCTAGACTTGACCCCGGTGCACTCGTATCAATATACAATGGAACTTAGCAAAATTGATTTCGTAGTTGTTTATCTTTTTTACAAACACTGTCGTTGCTCAGGCAAGGCCACTGTGTCACAGATCGAAATTTCAGATGAGAGTCAAATAGGTAACCGACAATCAAGTATATTGATGCTAGTTGGTAGTGTGTACCATTCTTCTATAATATCTAGCCCAACGAAATTTAATTGGTTAATAGATAAAATTCGTTTTCTGGACGATCCAAAAAGAATTTGATATAGCCCACACACCCTCTGCGCTACCGTTGCCATTACAACCGCGACAATATATAGACGATCTTTTTGTGACACAATTGATCCTCATGTTTCATTTGCTTTAGCGTCACTGTTTACGACATCATTATGGAACGTAATTTTGACCTGTAATATATTTAAACATTTATTTATATTGAGTTAACTTGGTGCGATGCCGTAGACCGGCTATATGATAGGAAAGTATTCATGCGCCCTTTACTATCGCATTTTTGGTATTCTCACATTTTTTTATCATAGATGTGGGGCATACAAGGATTCTGAGGGACCCCGATGTGTAAGTATTACATATTTACAATTACTGGTCACACAACATTTTTTATCCTTACGCAAAATAACCCGCGATATAATGTGCATCCATTTATCGTCTGCGTTACAAGCACAACAGAATATCGCACTATATGGCGTACGAATTCATGAAAAATGAACTTTAAATGTTTTGTAATAAAACGAGGCATAAAATTATATACAGATTTATACCGTATTTTTACATACCTGGAATTTCACGTGGACATCCTCCTTAATGGTTACAATACCTCCCAGATAATTGGTAATCTTTTTAATGATATAGGGTGTGCGGTCCTAAGCCTCGCGTAAACGAGCGTCCAGTGAATGGAACGATTGTGATTGAATAATTGCCCAGGGTCAGGGCAAAGGTAGGCCTGTATTTATGTCTTTGAGTATCTCTCATACTATTCTTGATCTCACTTAATCATCATAAAGGATTTATATCCCGTCATAATCTCGAACACCATCCGTAGCGCGTGTTTAGCAGCAAATTGTTGAGACAGTTGTTATCATGGTCTTATATATCAATTGTAAATCGGTGCTTTATAACACCGCCAAACGCAGTAATCCATCAATATATCCCTGCGAGGAATGTTGTAAATAATATCACCAAAAATATTTTGCGTTTGTGTCATGTGACAGGGACATTCTTTTCAAATGACGCTAGTTCTGCAGCATTTACAAGGACCTTTTCAAATAACAATACAAATATTATCATTAATATATGTGATTCCTAGCATGTGCGTTTTCTCCTTACGGCATTCATCGTTGTATGTATATATAAATAAATCATATCTTTGTCGCGCCCTTGCAAAATCTTAATCCAGATCATGTATTGCTTGTTTAAATTTTGCTTACAAAACCAATGTATATGCTGTTTTTGCGTCTTTGTAAAACCATGCCTTTGGACAGCGGCGGCAAACGTCAAAATCAGGGTTTAATACGAGCTCGAATGGCAATGCCATTAATGGGACAGTATTTTGTAGCGAGCTATGTGAATACGATCGTTGGGTATGTTATAGTGTGATATATTTACGCCTATGCGAATTTTAGACATGACCTTATGTCGCACTTTTGATGAAGACTAGAGAAACGAAGAACACTCACACCTCTCTACAAGAGACAAAATTGTGCCCAATTTTAAGCGTGTCTTATACAAAGTCTCTTACAGAGAATCTGAAAGGAAGAAGTTGTATGGTTTTTCAAGCTAGACCCGCCGATTATAATGAAAAGTAACGTTTTCCTACTATACGAAGTCTCTCATATCGAGCTGTTTCGCCATAGCGTGCCGGGGTTTTGCAAATAACCGACGATATCTTATCCAGAGTTGACTGTATGATTCGTGTGTCCTCATCTGAGCGTATGAAGTACGAACGCAAAAGCAGGCAGCACTTTATTGCTTCTTTTGCACTAACAGGAGCTTGATCTTCGTCTCTTTCGACTCCCGCGGGCTCCAACTATACTTCAATCAGAGCTTCTTATTCTTCGTGAATCTGCTTGAGGTCCTCGATTTCGACATAACCTTCCACGCTTACGGTTACAACAAGATTTTGAAACATATCAGCCATATCGCAGTAGTCTTGTTGGAAGGCGAGGCTGGACTGTCGATAGCCGTTTTGTGCACGAAAACCCGAAACATGTGGCGCTTCAACGATCCAACTTTTAATTCAGCAACTTCGAATAATATACCCGCCAATATTGTTACAGCTCTCAGCTGCAAACTTAATGGCTTCTAGGATAATAAGTCTGCATCCTTTGTTTTCTTCGATCAGATTTATGCGCCATCGCATATGAAGTTTCTTGTAGCGAACTTTTAAACGATCGGATGATACCTATATACCATATATATAGGTGAAGAGATTTATGTAGATTTAAGACGCACATATATAAACTATGATATTAATGCGTACATGCACCGAGCGGCTTGATAGTGGAAGTCATGCTAGGCGAAAAAGTTACTACATTACTATTGTTGTTGGTTTCCCGTAGGACCTTGTAACTGGAAGCATTATCGAGAAGTAGCAGGACTTTAAATCCATATATTTGACAATAGAATTGATACAGGAATTCATTAAAGATAATTACAGTCATCCAGTCGTTTGAGTTCGAAGCGTATACGATGCCACGATGCTCGATCTCTACTTTCTTAAAGCACCTTGGCTTTTAAACCTTCCCGATGATCATGGGCTCCAGTTTTTAGGGACACTTTAGTTGCAGCATAGAGGAACTGCTACGCGTGAAAATACGCTCTTCTTGCCGGTATTTTGAACCGTGGATAGTTTTTATTCGATTTAAAGTCGTAAAGTAATGCCGTCTCATCAAAATTAAGCACATCACTCGATAAATTTTGTTCAATCAGAGATCGTTTCTCATACTTTTCTGCTTGCACATCCTCGATACACAACCTCCCACTCTCACCTGTCAACGCGCGGCTTTTGATGTTATTTCGCTTTTTGAAACTCTGGAGCCATATTTTGGAAAGATTGAGGTCGTGATCTTTAAATCATGGCTCACTCGCAGTCGGTCTGCTTTTTCCAGGACCATATCTTCAGACAAACCGTCACTCTCGCGCTTGAGAACGAACTTTAGCAGTCCCTTCTCGAGCTCAGGATGCTTTACACGTCGTTTCTTTTTTACATTGGGGTTAAAGCCCTGAAAGTCGATTTCCTTTTTGGCCATGAGCCGATGCGCCGTTGATATACTAATGCTGTGCTGGAACTGAATGCTCACATAAGTCTGCACTTCGTAAAAGCGGATGTTTGGGCGTTCTTTGCAGTGTTGTAAGACCTCGTAATTCCGCTTTAGATAGAAGGATACTCGCTTTGTTGAACTCATTGGTTGCACGGGCTTGATGTTGTTGGGTGGACGTGTTGTATCAGTGGTGTAGGCGAGTATTTACGAAAATTAAATTTTATTTCTTCCTATCTATTGCCTTACGAAGTTATTAAATTTCGCCTTCTGTATCTGTCGTCATGACGTCATCAGTAATGTGGGCCTTACAAGCTCCTTTATTATGACACGCGCTATGTCTTTCCTCAAACCACGTCTGTGGTTCTGTGATGTTGCTGAATAGGTTTAAGGAAAAGCTTCGGCTAGATCAACTGTCACATCATATTCCACGTATCTCTTTCAGCATCAGAAGTAGGGGTAGTGAGTTATAAAAAAAGGGTTTTCACCTCAAATGGGTGAGTGTTTTTCTTTTTTTATATCTGACTCGCTTATAAAAATAACGGTTTACAAATTCCCATATAGTTCGAACTCTTCAGCGACACTGTGACCCTTATATAGAGGGTGTCTCTTATAGACACGGGTGACTGTATATGCAACCATTTTGCATCTTAGACCTTAAAGACTTCACCACCAGGACTATTTTCCTGCAATTTCTACACGGTGTTGGTGCTCTCACTGAAGACATCAGCTGTCGTCATTTTTGTCTCTTGTATCTTTACCCGGTACATGAGCAACATCGTATTCGGGTATCATGCGCTTAGACTGATGACATATAAGATTTATTTTCGTGACAGTGTAGAAAGGTGCTGTACAGAATCCGTCGAACGAACGTGTGTAAGGAAGCGAATTAACTCAACCATACAGATGGGTTAAGCAAGAGAGGTATATATACCGTCAAACTAGTCAATAAACTAGAGATTGACTCTATTAACATAAACAGCTTATATATAGGTTGACACATATCTCGCCACTCATAGCGCGGATCTAGCACTAATTTATTATCCGGCCGTACCCAAGGCCTGTATAAGACTAAGATCGTGTTCCCTCTCCCATCCTGATAGTACGATATTACTACCATTTGTACTGCCCGCAGCGACTTTGTCAAAAAATCACTCCATTTACATCATAATTGCGTCAAAAAAATATGAGGCGCTGCTTCGTTTGCACCAGAAGCACGGAATCATTTTCACGATAATCACCCCAAATGCCTTTATAAACAAAGTATTAAAATCCATCCCTATATCAATTTCTCATAGTCCTTGCGGTTATGACACCCTACTTGTCTTGAAACCCGGGTGTGTAGACGCCCACTGGTAGCCAGTCATACGACGAACGCTGTGCACGATAAAGTCTAGGCCGACTTCTACACAATGCTCGAGAAGATCAGAATCCCGTGAACAGAGTCAGACACTCTTGACAGAAAGCCTTAAATTTGGACCTGCTACTCACATAAATTGGGTCGAGAAAACTACTGGCTTCAATGCTTGAGCTTTCTCGACTGCCTTGTTCGTGAACGGGGTAAGGATCAGGACGACAAAGAGCTCTAAACGACGAACACTGTGCACGCTACTGCAATGACTCCGAGTCGATCGGTCTCATATTCGTTGCAGTAATGACACTCTACTTGTCTTGAAACCCGGGTGTGTAGACGCCCACTGGTAGCCAGTCATACGACGAACGCTGTGCACGATAAAGTCTAGGCCGACTTCTACACAATGCTCGAGAGGATCAGAATCCCGTGAACAGAGTCAGACACTCTTGACAGAAAGCCTTAAATTTGGACCTGCTACTCACATAAATTGGGTCGAGAAAACTACTGGCTTCAATGCTTGAGCTTTCTCGACTGCTTTGTTCGTGAATAGGGTAAGGATCAGGACGACAAAGAGCTCTAAACGACGAACACTGTGCACGCTACTGCAATGACTCCGAGTCGATCGGTCTCATATTCGTTGCAGTAATGACACTCTACTTGTCTTGAAACCCGGGTGTGTAGACGCCCACTGGTAGCCAGTCATACGACGAACGCTGTGCACGATAAAGTCTAGGCCGACTTCTACACAATGCTCGAGAAGATCAGAATCCCGTGAACAGAGTCAGACACTCTTGACAGAAAGCCTTAAATTCGGACCTGCTACTCACATAAATTGGGTCGAGAAAACTACTGGCTTCAATGCTTGAGCTTTCTCGACTGCCTTGTTCGTGAATAGGGTAAGGATCAGGACGACAAAGAGCTCTAAACGACGAACACTGTGCACGCTACTGCAATGACTCCGAGTCGATCGGTCTCATATTCGTTGCAGTAATGACACTCTACTTGTCTTGAAACCCGGGTGTGTAGACGCCCACTGGTAGCCAGTCATACGACGAACGCTGTGCACGATAAAGTCTAGGCCGACTTCTACACAATGCTCGAGAAGATCAGAATCCCGTGAACAGAGTCAGACACTCTTGACAGAAAGCCTTAAATTTGGACCTGCTACTCACATAAATTGGGTCGAGAAAACTACTGGCTTCAATGCTTGAGCTTTCTCGACTGCTTTGTTCGTGAATAGGGTAAGGATCAGGACGACAAAGAGCTCTAAACGACGAACACTGTGCACGCTACTGCAATGACTCCGAGTCGATCGGTCTCATATTCGTTGCAGTAATGACACTCTACTTGTCTTGAAACCCGGGTGTGTAGACGCCCACTGGTAGCCAGTCATACGACGAACGCTGTGCACGATAAAGTCTAGGCCGACTTCTACACAATGCTCGAGAAGATCAGAATCCCGTGAACAGAGTCAGACACTCTTGACAGAAAGCCTTAAATTTGGACCTGCTACTCACATAAATTGGGTCGAGAAAACTACTGGCTTCAATGCTTGAGCTTTCTCGACTGCTTTGTTCGTGAATAGGGTAAGGATCAGGACGACAAAGAGCTCTAAACGACGAACACTGTGCACGCTACTGCAATGACTCCGAGTCGATCGGTCTCATATTCGTTGCAGTAATGACACTCTACTTGTCTTGAAACCCGGGTGTGTAGACGCCCACTGGTAGCCAGTCATACGACGAACGCTGTGCACGATAAAGTCTAGGCCGACTTCTACACAATGCTCGAGAGGATCAGAATCCCGTGAACAGAGTCAGACACTTGACAGAAAGCCTTAAATTCGGACCTGCTACTCACATAAATTGGGTCGAGAAAACTACTGGCTTCAATGCTTGAGCTTTCTCGACTGCTTTGTTCGTGAATAGGGTAAGGATCAGGACGACAAAGAGCTCTAAACGACGAACACTGTGCACGCTACTGCAATGACTCCGAGTCGATCGGTCTCATATTCGTTGCAGTAATGACACTCTACTTGTCTTGAAACCCGGGTGTGTAGACGCCCACTGGTAGCCAGTCATACGACGAACGCTGTGCACGATAAAGTCTAGGCCGACTTCTACACAATGCTCGAGAGGATCAGAATTCCGTGAACAAGTCAATAACGTTCTTTAGTAGGGTGTCTCGTCTACCATTGCCGTATCATTGTAAATCCAAACCTCAAAGCGTACGACAACATACCTTTGACACCACATTTGACTCCTCACATTCGAATTAACGCTGTCGCGCCTCCAACGTGCCTGAGTTCCCTCTCTCTACTTCTTTGATCTATTGTTCGGTTCTAATGGTCAAGGTCTTTCGCCTATTTGCTCTTGCCTTCTTTGCAACGCCCGACAGCGACACTCTTATGGCTACAGCTGAGTTGGTTGCAACGAAGATGACCCCAGACCAAGACTCAGGGGCTCGTTTTGAAATTCGGGAGAGTAAGGGGCTTTACGCGAAGAACGTGTCGGAAGACGACAACCGTGAAGAGAGAATGGCTGAGGTACCTCCGACGACGCTACAACTCGCCAAATCTGCGTTCAAGCTCATGTTTGAATCTGGCTTGATCCAGGATCAACAGCTGGTCAAAAAAGCGGTGGTTGCCATGGAAAGGAACAAGAAGGCCTTTACAGGTTCAACTCTTGAACTCCCAAATAGCCTTGCGTTCATCCTTTCCCCGAGTGATGACATCAAGCTCGCTGTCGAACTAATTGACGCTCAGAAGTCGACGCAGGACTTCACGTCCGCCACAGTGACCCCTTTGAACTTCATCAAAGCCCTTACTTATAAGGCATTCTACGGGGATCCTGAAATAGAAGGAAAGGCCGTGAAAATGGCGGAAACGTATATTAACGGGTACAGCAGACAAAACTTAGCCGAGCTGAGCGAAAGTATACATGCGTTGAAGGTTCTGCGTTGGACTGTAGAATCTCGCTCGGCCAAGTTACGTGTAGCAACACCACCATAAGTAGGTTACTGAAAGAATGTCACTTCATTGGCAATGCTGTTTGTATGTACGACGTAATACAAAAGGAAACAGCAACTACGTTTGACTTTAATAGTTTGTTTTTATGATTTCACTGTGCGAAGCTACTTCACGCGTATGTGATTTGTGCCAGTAAAGTCACGCAGGGTGTTCTGCAAGAGATAGATGGACTTCTGAGTCGTCTGTCAGCAGTCTGTCGAATAGGCAGAAATTTATATTCAATATGAAGCTGAGCTAATTTACCTATCACAAGCCCTTAAGACTTTTTAAGTCACACGCAAGCAGGTGACTGATACAAAAAACTGACGCGGGCAACCAGTGCAATTATGCCCGAAAGTGCAATGTTACAAGAAGGCAAAACTCTAAACTCTCCAACCATGCGACATACACCGGCAATGATAGCAGTACAGTCGAACCTCGGATAACTCATATCCTCATAACTCAAAACTCATATACTTTTTACAAACTGAGTTCCACCTTGCTTGCATTATGGTCCCTAACTCATAACTCGTTACTCATAACTATATGAATTTGATGAGTTTTCCGGGGGACAAAATACCATGCAAGAATGCTCTTTAGCAAAGAAAATAACATTCATGTATAAAATTTAACGCATTTGAAGAAGCCAAAGTGGTTCAGTAAGCTTATCTTCTGAAGCCAAGAATCGAGGGTGCTCTAAGTGGTGGCATCAATACGGACGGACATCCGAAGGTCACGAACACGTCTATGAAAAACCCTGTCAGCCGAGATCGTCAAATCAAGGATGGAAGCAGTAACAGCTAGAGACTTGAGCTTTTATTCCTTGCTGGTCTCCACCAATAACGACTTGCCCCTCCTCCTGTTCCTCCTCGTCTTCAGCCTTCTGTATCGTCTGGATAATCTCACAGTCATTCAACTCCAAGTGTGCTGCTTCATCCTCCTCCACCACAATCATCAGATTGGAAATGGTCATGGGGTTCTTCAGAAGAAAAATATATACATGGCATCCTGCGACTCGCGGTCAACCATTTGCTCCTCCTGATCAGCCACAGAAGGCAAAGGCGAGGACACAAATAGTCCAGTGTGGTTGACAGAATTTGCCACAGTTGCAGCTGAAATCCACTCCCACTCTGCTACATCTCATTTCAGGGGGTCAACTAGTCGACCTTATGTCTATTAACGTCGCCACGTTCGTCGCGGTCCACAGCATTCTGAAGATGGAGGCGCCTGTAGTGGCGCTTGAAAGTAGATATGATTCAGGAAACCATGGGATTAATTTTTGCGGTACAATTGATGGGCAAGAACTGCACGTGAACATTCTTCAGCTTCAGATCATTGGTAGTATTTGATGATGCATTATCTAGAAAAAGCACGACTTTTCTTTTGCGGACCTGGGAATGATACGGCTATGTCTAGAGCGTGATATAGTGGCCTTAAAATATACAATGGAATCAAAACATATAGATTACTTACCTTCATGTCGATTTAAAATCTCATCAACCACTCTTGAAACAGAGCACCAGTCATCCAGGCTTTCTTGTCCTCCTGTAGTAGCATACGAGCTGCTCTCCGGATTTGCTCTCAAAACATCGAGGATTTTATTCTTTCCCAATAAAAAAGGCTCGAAGTTATCCAGTACTTTCCGCATTGGCCGTGGAGGCAATAGTGATATTGCCCAAATAAAGGAGAAAATATAATATTGAGCTGAATGTTCCAAGTTTCGAAGCTTTTTGTTACGAATTTAATCAAGACCTACTTATAAAATTATCCACGTTCAATTCCTTGCTGCGCAACTGTCTTCTCTTTTAGCATGTTGCAGAAAAGGCTTAAATTACCGATATTAATATTCAACATTAGACTAAATTAAGATTTCGCAAATTTAGGCATATCAGTTTCGTCCATGTTAAATACATCTTGGCACTCGTAGCGAGCAATTACAGCCCGAAGATCAGGCAGACCTGCATTTATGGCTTCCACGTTTTCTGAAGCACTGTCTCTATTAATCTAGATGCTGTGGATATTGTTTCTCTTCCGAAAGCAATTTAACTATTTACTGGAAACCTTGATGGTATCCTCAGGAAAGCCAAATCGTTCAGAAAACACCTTGGCATCAACCTTGATGATTTCCCAAATAAGGCAAAAAAATTGCCTGGCATTGAACGAGCCATGTTGACAAAGCTTCCTCCAGATTTGGATCTTGAACGACGGGGAGACGTTTGACATAAGTATGGATCTATAATAGGATATCAGATCCGTGCCATTGTTACGTATAAGAAAGATTTCAGCCTGGGTGAGGCGAGGACCGAACTTGCTGGAAGCCCAATTTTCAAGACACTCTAGCACATATTCGGATTCTTGGACTTGTGCAGGCATACCCCGAGTCTTTGTGTATTGATGAGGCGTGCTAAAGGCATATTTCAATGTGATTTAATAGGTGGAAATAGATTTTTAATTTTTAATTTCTCACAAAAAACAGAAATTTACGTAACTCACAATTCCGCTATCTGATAGGTATTGTCCCGACGAAGCCTACGAATTATTCGACGAATGAGTATATCAGCAATCCCCTATAATTGTCACAAATTGCAGCGATTTGACAAGAGTAGGTCATTTATATTAGTCTCCGATACCTCTTTACACATGCCTTATCTTGGGCGCTGAATACAAATATTTCGCAATAGTCATACTATAACTCCATCCTCGGTCACTTAACATGCTCCACAGATTAACAATCATCAAGCGATGATTATAAGGTCCTCGTTTTACATATATAATTTAGCTGATATATTACTAGCGTTCGTCAAAATACATTACCGAATGTAATTAGTTCTTTGACGTCTGTACGCGACGTCGTAGGCGTAAGAGCTAGAGCGGGCAAACATGTATTTTGGATTTGCACGCAATTTTCACATCATACAGGTTGCGCTTTGGATGACACGTGCATTCGTCAAAGAGCTCAGACAAAGTAGATCGCTATGGTTGGAGGTATCCATGAATATATTAGCTTATATATCGACAATCTATAGAATGGTACGGATGAGGCTTAATTTATATGCATAGCACTTTCTTAATTCATATTAATCAGTCAATCGATCTATCAAAAATATAATGGTGACCGTCCCATGTCGGCCCGAGGAAGAAACCTTACTCAGACTCCTCATTCTATCAAAATACAGTTGGGGTTCTTCCAGACTTTAGTTATTTACAATAGACGAGCTTTATTCAGCCGTGCCAGATTTGATTGATGAAAAATGCTGCATCAGAGTAAGAAGTAGGATATCAGAAAGGGATGACGAGAAGAGGCTGTAAAGAATGCAATTAACATCATTGTTGCGCAAATCTGCAAAGTAGACTTTTACTTTGATAAAAGTACCTGTGTGGCGATAACCAATATCGTAGTGTGCTTTGTAAAGATTTCGATAAGGGCACAATTTATAACTGCCAAGTGGCGAGCGTTTTGAAATCATTTAGCGCAACAAATTCCTTAATAACACTTTTCTGTGTCTTCCATAGGTTAAAAACTGTACGTCCTACCGCTTTGCGTCCAAAACCCGATTTATGTGACACACAAAGTAATAAAAAATGCTGCAATAGAGAAAAGACATGGGTGACAGATAAAGATAAATCATACTTAATTTGTTAAAGACTGCTCACGTGATCCTGTGTTTCAACGAAATTTATGTTATCACGCCCGAGGGATGATATAAGTTTTGCGCGAGGATTCTCTGCACGGCTCTGATACCCTTAAAGGTGTTAAGTTTGCTGACGCTACGAAAAATGGACTACCAACAGTATTAAGTTGGTAGCCATTCATTGTCCGTAACTCAAGGTCAAGAATCAATGCAAAAACTTCTTTATATTTTTTTCAATACAATCGTGTTTTGTCTTTTACTATCGGGGCTTTCCCATCCTTCATACAAGTTTCGGCAGTCCAAGGTATTCATCACTACCTTTTTAGCATGAATTTTTACATTCCGTTGAAATCCTCGTAGATTTCTGGCCCACAAAAACTTACTTATATATTTCCCAAAGCCAATCTTCGCATTAAAATGATTCTTTATTACAACAAAAAGCAGTTCATATGATTATTAAAAGGAATACTAGTTGATACACTGCTCGTATATCGAATGCTTACGTCAATTTTTAAAATGGTGATGCCCGATTCATGCTCCTGGGGTTATAACACCTCCTGTGATTTAAGTTGCTGAGAAATAGATATGTTTTTTCGCATTCGTAAATTAATGTCAATGATGCAATGTCGAGTGTGACTTATACCCTGAAGCTTCTTTGACAATGCTTTATTAAAAGGCATAAAATATGTGTTTTTTTTCTATGATATGAGCAAGTACTAGATATTACTGTGTATAAGGTAGAAGAATCATCACGAGTAAGTTAAATTAATACTGAGGTCGATGCCGATATTTTCGATTTTTTTTTTACGTACTATCAATTTTAAACGTATACTATAATAATTACGTGGGTAAAGATGACTATATATTTTTTAAATATATTCGAGTACATATCATGATCATATAAACGGAAACTTCTACATTTCACGATCAAAAGTAAAGCTTGAACATCAGCATGCATCTTAAAAATAGTAGTCGCTTACCACATTATTAAAATGTTGTACCCACTACCAAACCTCCATCATTTAGATTTCTATTTACTTTGGGTTTTGAGGAAAGTGGTTACATCACTGCTGCACTTGCTCGTGTTTCGACTTCTATAATAATTAACACCGTCTTCGACATTCACAACCCCACTTAAATCATAATGTTCCTAACTGAGAGTTTTTATAGCACCTATGGTCGACTAGAAATTTAGCTTGCTTTTATAAATCTACCTATACCGACAAAAAGGCTACATTCCGAACTTTTCTTTACACTAAGTAGGTTAGAAAAAAGTAAGATGTCTACATAAAAGCTGTTACCTACAAGTGTTCATGCGCAAAATATATCGGCTAAACTACCCGTATAAAATCTATGTAAGCGTGTTTAACCCTCACGTAAGATAAGCTAAATGTCAATCATTTCTCTTCAATGTGTTGCAGAAGAAGATTACTGGGCAGTGAAACTTGGTCACCTCGATGACAGTTGCGAACCTTCACCGACCCATCCTTTCATCTGCAAGGACGCGTGCTGATAAAAAAACGCCGCCGAATAGTAATAAAGCTGCCGTTTATCGATAGAAACATGTTCGAATTGTAGGCAATACCTTTGTCGTGAAATAGGAAAAAAACCGAGTTTTAATTACGATGCTAAACAAGAATAGCAGCCGCACATCGTATCGTGTTGTTCCCGCATTTTGGTCTTCTTGGCGGACCTATGTAATAGCCCTGATGCAACTTAATTTCCAAAACTCGGTACCCACCGAGAATTGAGTAACAATCAATTTTAAAGCTTCCATCAATAGGTGTTACCGCCAATTTAGCGCTCAATAGGTTTGATTGATCGATTTGAGGTTCAAGACCGAACTTTAAAATAATTTAGAGTCAAATCTCCGAGTCACGGCCACGCAATAATTGTTTACTTTTGCGCTCTCTTTCATGTATGGAAATGAGCGTAAGATTACTTCTGGCACTTACGACACATTTCAACTACTATGCTTCGTTTTTAGTGGTACTAAAGCTGATTATTGGTTATAGTAAGTTGGCCTAGAATACTTTGTCGACTACATGTTCTGTTAAAGACAACGCTAAACTCCTTTCGTGCCGATGGGAAACGAGGAAAATATATATGCCGTGCAGAGGAAGATTATTTAAATCTTTGCGGCCTTCAACGCTTATATAATAACAATCGAATGTTCGGTCAATCAGAAACAATGCACGCACACTCATCCAGGATGAAACAAATTTATTTTCGCCATATCGCAGTTTATCGTACACGATGAAAGAAATACATTCTCCTTATATCGTACTTATTCTTTAAATATGGCTGGTGTCAAGGACTGCTATAAAGAAGCGGTTTTAATTGATAGACTCCCTTGTGTCAAGGCTTAAACTTTGCGCGTATAAAGCGTGCATTCAGTAGTCAAGTCATCGAGCATTGCGTCTTTGAAAGGTAGCTTGACGGTAGAAACTCGTTCAAGCTTTGTTGTGAAAAGAAGCTTACAATCATCAACATGAAACAGATAAAGGACGGGATAAAATACTTATTAACGGAATGTTTTAGATTACCGAAAATCCGCATGTCCTCCGAATCAGCTCAGACGTAGCGTTTTACGAGTACAAATTTATCGCTACTACACCTCTGCAGATGAATGGGATAAATGATGTAACATGTTGCGGTTCTATTTGCTCCGAATCTTGGGGTGCAAAGCAGGTACGATTCAATCAAGCAGTAAAGGACTCAGTAGTATAGTCCACCATAGTGCCAAGGATGCTACTTCATGAAGTTTTCTTTTCATGTTTGGTAGAGCAGCCTCTGTGGAGAAGCGCTAAGGAAGAATGAAGAAAGTGTGGATCGCGCGATCCACCTTAAGTGCGAAATCAGTTTGATTGGTGGAGCGTGTAAGGAGATGGGCCTGTTGGGATGAGGAAGGTGACCAAACGACTGATTGAAGGTGAACGAATGTCAAAGTCGCGCAGGTTGATCCACCGTCTATCCTGGATACCGCTGGGTGGTGTGGATCACATAATGGGTGTGAACCACATTATTGGTGTGGATCATATACCGCGATCCACAACACCGCGATCCACTGTACCGTGATCCACTGTACCGCGATCCACTGTGAAGCGATCCACTATGAGGCGATCCACTTTGGAGCGATCCACTGTGGAGCGATCCGCTGTGGAGCGATCCGCTGTGGAGCGATCCACTACGGAGTGTCTGCTTTGGACCACATGAGGTAAGAGATGAATGACATATACAGGCGGTTCACAACAGTTGCCCTAGCGAATGGATAGGCATAGTCATAGGGTTTGGATTTGGTTGGTTGACATTAAACAGAATTGAATTCGCAACGAAAGACGAGCTTCGACTTCTCCTGGCCAGAAACTTTGGTCTCCCGTTGAATCGAAAGTCACCCGCGTCTCTGCAAGCTTCGGCCTTGGATTGTTTGGCCAGGGGGGACTTCAGTTTTATCCCCCCAACTGCGATCGGACGAAGGGATCCTAATGGTTCAGATCCAAGATCGAGAGACGGCTCAAGCGGTCAGAAGGTTCGCTTATCAAGTATCACCCCTGGCAAGGCGACTCTGGGAGAGCGCTCAAGTTACAAGAGATCGAGTGAAGAAATTCCACGCGATCCGCACCTACGTTTGACCGGGTGAAGCATTTACACCCGATCAACACCTATCCCCAAAACAATCATGATCAGCTTCATCTCAAGTCCACCAAGAAGAGCGCAACCCGCCCCACCGACATGTACACAACGTGAGCAAAACAACAGAACACGGAACCGGGGCACCTCCTCCGTTAGTCGGTCGTCCGGGAAACAGTGGGGAGTCGGGATAACAATAAAATTGTGATCACCACTCGATCACAAGGGTGCGCGTGCCCGGAACTTCTGGTGACTCGGGATTCACCGTGAGTCCCAGAGCGGAGAATTCAATATCAAGATGGAACCTGGGATAGAAGCACTAGCGGCGGAGGGATCGTAGTAGACGCGTAAAGATGAAGGATACCCGGATCGTCAAAGTTCTAGGAGGGGCTTTGACGACAAGAAAAGAAAAGATAAAGATCGTTAGCACTCTTTGGAAGAACCCCCCTAGATTTCTCCTGAATCCCCTTCGGGGGCCACCACGGATCGCACTGCAAGGAGCGATCCGCAGGATGAAAGCCCTAAGGGAATTCCAAAACGATTTACATTTAATATTAGACGAACCATCAGTGATGATGACGAAAGCGACAAGATATTTGGAAGGCTTTAAGAAGCTGGTTGAGGCGAAACAAGATCGAGATGTGTACAAGAACAAGCCAGATTGATGCAAGGTCAAGCCGGAGACGATAGATTAAAGCTCAAAGTCAGTGGATCGTGAGGTAAAGTTTGAAGGTTGGCGATTCGATTAAATCATCCGGGAGTACCCTTTGCAGGAGCTGAAGAAGCTTCTGTCGAGCGATACAGTACTTAAGACGATCCAGCCTAAGCTGACCGGATCCCTACGCGGACCGATAACAGCGCCTCAACCAACTCCTAACGTGTTTCAGGCGCTCCGGCGTCTAAATAACCTGCTAAATGAGCCGGGTCTCACTGATGGAACGTTCAATGCTCAAACCTATTAGGGTGCAATCATGATCGAGTGATCATTGCCGGACAGTCGCTGTTTACGACATTGGCTCCGCTTATAGGCATACGTGACCCTGGAGACAATCTGACCCCGCCGATCGGCACCACGGATCTTTCGGGCCCGAAGATTGTTTTGAGCTGAGATGAAGATGACTTTCCACCGGGATTGCTGATTGAAAAGTGAGCTGTATTCAATAGGTTGTTTGTGGTATGAAACCAATGACTGTCAGAAGCTGATAGATCTCAGCCACCAATTTTACCTGTCTTTTCTCCTTACTTGGATTTTTTAGTCCTACATTTGAGTAGTTACTTTTTGAAAGAAATGTGCTGTTAAAACCTTGCTACTTCTGATCCAAAATGGTACTATCAGACGATGCTTTTGCCGAGCTTCGAACCCACATGGTCCGCGTGGTACATCCCTATCCAGACGACTGGGCCAATTCGATGTCCGAATTGACCACAAAACACAAATACAACCAACTGCCTAGTCCCTAAAAACTCCTACTAATATGAAATATACACCATAAACACATCGCTGGAACATTACTTGCTAACAGGATTATCGGATCAAGACGCGAGTCACGATAGATCAAATTCTCACACCGATCTACGATTTCCTCAAGTATGAGAACAAAGGATCGACCTGTTATTCTCAAGGAGATTCAGAAAAGGACTTGAACGGTTCGGTCGGGATCCAACGGTTGTCGCTAGGACCAAGGGGCGCGGAGTTATTGCGGAGGAAACTTAAACCGAAAGAGGCAGAAGCTCAATCAGAAAAACCACCGGCGACGCAGTTCGTGAAGATGATAGAATCAGATCAGATGAACCCCTATTTTCGAGCAGGTATAAAGCAATATGAGCTAGAACAAGCCGTATGATTGCCGGACGATCGGCTGTTCACCAACCCGAACCGGAGATTTATATGCCAGACAAACACATGGAGTCGGTCATATCGCGTTTTAGAAGATTACAAGACTATGGTCGTGAGCAGTGAGACCAATGAAATAGGAGATTTCTACAGGTGGCAACGGAAGGGGCTGCGGATATTGGTGAGTTCTCTAACCAAAGAATTCGGATGTCTACCATGGCCGAATTGAAAGAGTTGGCCGGACGAGAAAAAATTAAAGAACGGGCCAGAAAGATGAAGTCGGCGTTACCACTTGATCAAGTGCCTGATGCGGATAAATGCCTAGTGTTCAGCGATGTTCTCATGAAACCGGCGCGTGACTGGTATAAACAGCTCAGCCGCTCGACGAGGACTTCGTGGAAGGCACTCCTGGAAGGATTCATGGCAAAATACGAAGGGAACATGAGCATTTCGGTTGGGAGACGCTACTACGAAGCCCGTAAGCGATCGAACGAGACTCCATTGAAGTACGTGTTTCGTCTGAATGTGGATGCGATCCGGGTAAAGATCCCATCACGAGATGGACCGTCCGCTATCCTCAAAGATAATGTGAATAATTGCATTGGTACCCTAGACGATCGCGACCTGGCGAGAATCTTGACTATTTTGCGCCTTGGAGATTCAGAATATCTTAACGAACCCTTTCAAGAATGCGAAATTATGAAAGTTTGGGAAGCTTACGCCTCTATGGGGTAGAATAAAATTTTGACAGCGCCTTACGTAAAAGGTGGCCCAAATGTAGCGAGGCCAGCCCGGGCTGTGGAGATATCCACGTAAAACGCGAGAGCAGTAGGTCAGATATTGACTCGAGCGCATCGTCGAACTGACTCGGATCGACGTAATGTGTACATGGCAGCAGCTGCGGATCGCGCTCAGAAGGCAGGAGACCCAATCGTCCAAAATGAGAGATTCGATCAAGAGAGGCACTACGGTCGTGGAAAGTCTTAAACAGTGTGTGCGCACTGTGGGTAGAAGAGACATGACGATCGCGGGTGTTGTAAGCGACTGACTTTTCAGAATTGCGGACGTTAGAGGTATCCTGCGGAAAAATGCTACTACGCGTATTCCGTATGCAAGAACATCCACGATGAAGTAAATTGCTTGATGGAACAGTTTCATAACATTCGCCAGTGGTATGTTCCTACCAATAATGCAGGAATGTTGCCGAAACAAGCCGAAAAGATGCTAAACTAGGACGTTGTCCAGGTTGAAATCTGGTAGAGCCGAGCGTTCTAGGATCCGCATACATGCATTGTGGAGAAAGAGTTGGTCAACGAAAGCGATTACAAGCAGGATAATCTATATAATACAGGTGATGTTTTAAACTGTCTGCGTTTCATTTCGAGTGTTAGACGACACAACGAGTACGCTCGATCGTCCACCAAGATGGAACTTGTCTTAGCGCCAATCGAGTCAAGGGAATATTGGAAATACCTTACACCAGGAAAATGGTCCAATCAAGCTAAACTGGTTGGGGAGATTAACAACGAAAAGACCACAGTGCTACTGGACTTAGGAGCGGAGATCTCAATCGTGTACATTGCCTTTGATCGTACGGTAGGATGTATCATCGACGAGAATCAAAAACAGGAGTGTGGGGGATGGGTGAAAACACGTACATGACCGAAGTACGTACCAAGATTAAGATCACTCTGAAGGGATGACTGGTGTAATATCTTCATTGTTGGGTTGGTGATCAAGCCGGTAAAAGGGCGATCATGGGTATGAACTCATGGTACCCGCCGATATACGCCTGTATTTAGCGGGTGGGACGCTGGTATTGCCGGATGAGGTGAGGATTCATCTAGCAGGACGCATACCTTTGTACGGATCGTCCATGCAGCCGATCGTGACCCCATAACAACACTTGGTGCTGCCGGTCGGTAGATCGGCGGAGGTAAGAATCGGCAACGTCCAGTCTCCGGCCAAGCTCTGGATGAGGCGCGATCCTAAATGGGTACCCACCGTAAATATTGGGCAGGTCGGATCACGTTCTTGCAGCTGACATTTTCAGTGATAAGGTATTTACTCTTGATCGCGGAACGACCTTATGCTGGATTATGGCTGCCCACATGGTGCCTCGATACCCAGGCTACGTCTTGGTTATATCGCGACGGTACAACGAGTGGCAGACACTAGCCTTTGAAGCTACGACTGAAAGCGAGGAAGAAGTGCCGCCCGTCTACGCTTGACATCTTGTGGATCACCCGACTGACCCTACACCATAGAAGATTTTTATGTCGGCCTATGAGGAAAAATGTATCAAAGGACAGCCCGAACTCGAGAGAGGAATTTTTTCCCTGTGTGAAATCACTACCAATTGTCATTAACACGATCGAGGAGAAGTGCGGAAGCGTTCAGCAACCCGGGCGGGCCAATGGAAGATGTTGCAACGAATATGGACAGACAGAAATTTTAATCGATGGCATGACGTATCGCATGACGCGATCGACGATCGACAAGTGGATCAACGACCTACAAGTGTCATGCCCGTGGTTTATACGTTTCACGAACGCACGACGAACTATGGAGCAGGGAATCAGTTGAAGAAAGAGGCCGAACCTAAGCCAGATGTGACGATCGACGAAGAGCCTGGTCCGGATAATTACTGGATTGCGGGAGAATTGGACGTCGCTACCTATCGTCATCAAAGTGGGGAGTTGCACGCCGAGGTTGTAGATCAGAACATGGCGGTACTGCCCGATATTGTTACGCTCACTGCCGAAGTTGCGATCGACTATACAGGTAGGCAATCCAGAAGTACCGCTGACTGATGACCAAGAACGATTACGACTAATGATCTAGATAAACAAGCACCTTCTTATTGTTAGAGGAATCGCAATCCCTATAGCCGCACGAGGGGCGATATGCGATATTGACGTGGGAGGAGCGAGCCCAATCTCGCAAAGAGTACGGCCAGTAGCACCCAAGTTTCGCGAAAAATTAGCGGATCCGATTAAAGGAATGCTATCGGCCAATATTATTCGACCTTCCACAACACCTTGGGCCTCGCCGATCGTCTTTATTATCAAGAAGAATGACGAGGACATTCGATTGTGCATCGACTATGGACGGGTAAATCAGTTGACAGGGCTGATGGTGTACCCAATGACATTGATCTATGAAATTTTACAAGACAAGGACAATGCGATGTGGTACTGCTCGCTGGACATGGCAGCGCATTATGGGCGGTGGACATGACAGAACAAGCCTGAATGATTTTAGCATTCATGACGCTGTCAGGTTTGTTTAAATGGCTACGGATGCCGTTTGGGTTGAAAAACGCTCCACAGATTTACCAACGCCTGATCGACAATGCATTGTATGGATATATGAAGATCGGTGCTGATCCGGAAGCCTCCTCTACGGAATCGTTTAAAAAGATAGACGTGTTCTATAGAAGGAGAGCCGGACACCAGTCATACTCCATCTGTGCTAGGTCGAAGATCGTACATCGATGACATACTGATTCCAGCTACATCGTGGACCGATTTGTACGAAAGAGTGAATAGATTTTTACGTGCATGCAACACGTGGAATTTGTCAATCAGCCTGACCAAAAGTTTTTTGGGACGACGCAAGGTGGATAATCTCGGTCATTAAGTATTACTCGCTGGACTGGAAGCCGAACCTTAGGATCTCGGATTGCTGGTCAACATTCCGTTTCCTCAAACGCTGCGGTCGATGCAGTCCTTTTTCGGGAGTTTGAATTACTACAGCCGATTTATTAAAGACTTAGCGATATATGCGTCAGTGCTATACGAATTGCACGGATCCGACTTCCACGAGATCCGACGTTTGGATGAGGCGGAAACGTCAACACGTAATGCAAAGAGAGCCGACGACAGGAAGTTTCGTAGTGATCACGATTCAAATTTTAGCGGTGCTACAGGGGGCGATCCAAAATTTTCCGGTACCGCAAGAGGCGATCCGAACCGTAACAGTGTTACAGGGGGCCATACCGCGTTTTCCGGTGTTGCTGGGGGCGACCCTACCTGCACATACAGAAGCCGATGGGAGAAGTCGATGATTTCGTTCACAATGTTGAACGAAGAGATCGTAAAGACTCCAATCCTTAAACCTTTTGATCCGGATCGCCCTCCCATGATCGTGGTCTATGCTAGCAAATGGGCAGTATCTGCAGCTTTGCTACAAGAACACGATGGAGTATACTGGCTCGTATCGTTCACTAGCAGAGCTATAAAACCCAACGAGATTGAATATAGAATAATCGAAAAAGAAGTTATAACTCAGCTGAGCTTGCTGGATATTAGCTACGCTATGTTGGTTGCACGAGAGATCATGGTAGTCACACGTTATTCTGCGTTGGCATGACTAGTGCAATGTTCAGGCTTGATTGGGAGGCTAGGAAGATGGGCGGCGTTGCTATCGAACTTAACGCTAGAGATCAAGAAGTGTGAAAAGTGAGAAGATGAAAACCTTGGTACACTCGCCGCCATCATAACCCCGCGCGAAGAGGTTGACGACATCTTGATCGCGATCTCTATCAGAAACAGCCGAAACATGCTATAAGTATGCCTCCACCAACGGTGGTGAAGTGTGGATGTCTTTGAGGGGTCAGGTTTTATGGACCAGCCCGAACCAAACAAAAAGGCGGTGCATATAGCGCAGCAGAATGAAAGCTCCCAGAATAGAACATAGTGACTGCTGTGGCCAAAAATGCGACGAACTTGACAGTGAACGAGGCTGAGTAACGTGGATTGCTACAAGGTTTCGACCTCCTTGCAGACCAGACCCGGTTGCGTATCATCATTTGTGGCGATTCGGACCTATTGATCGGACAGATGCGCGGAAAAATAGATTTCAAAGCGTACGGATTGCATTTGTTACGTCATAAGTCCATGGAGAAACTCCGATCGTGGCCAATTTTTTGAATCCCTACTTAAAATAACGAGAATTGGAATCAAAGTGCCGACCGACTGGCACCCAAGGCCTTGCAACTAGAGCAAGGCTCGATCGGTTTATCCGATTAAGATCGTCGGGGTTTACGTATGTTAAACCGGTTGGACGAGTTGTTGGCACCCAAAAGTGTCTAGTAAGTCGTAAAAATAGCTGCCATCACTAGTTCAGCCATAAGGAACGGCGATCGCCTGAAGTCTTGCAAGATTATTTCGTTCGGCAGGTCAGAGCCGAGAGAATCAATCATGCACAGACAGAGAAGAGTAAGATCTCCAATATAAAAATATCCAGATCGAAGACATAACAAAGTTGAGTACGTAATAGGCGAAGCTATGTTCTCGGATAGCGTCCGAATATGATGTCTAAGAGAACGGACTATTGTTTTACTGCCCTCTATCTGCGGACGATCCCGATAATCAAGCGGAGCTGGTTTGTCTGGTGATTTCAGAACTACTGCAGCAAAATTTCCAACATCATTATTGCACAAGTCTGGAGGGCGGCCACCAAGGTATAGGTAGAACAAACCAAAGAATCCGGTCGAACTTTCATTGGAGAGGACTCAATCGGAGTGTTCAGCGTTACGTGGGAGAATGTATAGATTGCACGACGGGAAAAGGCAAATCTATTCTGCGCGGCGAATCTCCTGGGAATGTATAAGCCACTTATCCGTTTCAGATAATTGCTATGGATCACATTCCATCGTTGCCGCGAACTTTAAAGGGAAACACCGAGTTGTTGTTGTGAGTGGATCTTTTTTCAGGGTGCGTGATCACCAAGGCGAATTTCTCCAGAACTGCGCAAACGATCGCTGAAAGTTACGAAGAGTTTGTGTTTCAAAGATGTGGAGTCAGTGAAGCGATCCGTCATGATCGAGATCCAGGATTTATGTCCGATTTCTTACGAGCGTTCAACCGGATCGCGGGGCAAAAATAGCGTGCTACTATGGCATATCGACCCCAAGCAAATGGAACAGCAGAAAGAATGGTGCAGACCTTGACGACGGCGTTGAAGATGTACATTAGGGATACGGATCAGAAGAATTGGGACTAGTACGCATAGAGGTTGACGTTCGCCATCAATGCGGCACAGGTTCACGTACGAGGATATACGCCATTCTACCTGATCTACGGTTGGGACCTACGATCGACGCTGAAAGCGACTTTGCCTCTCGGAAGCACCAAACGAGGGGACCAAGGTCCAAGAAGATCGCGTTACCAAATGCAACCACATTACCATAGAGCGAGAGAATTAATTATTTTTTGCCCTTAACGATCGTCAATGGATCGCAATCCAAGATCGGGCCGATCGACACATCACTGAGGACGGATCGCATGATATCGAAGTTGGCTCGCAAGTGTGGCTCTATTTGGATGGAGTGAAAGAAGGATACGCTTGAAAGCTGGAACATATGTGGCATTGGCCATTAAGGGTAAGGGAAGTTTACGAAAGACACGCGGTACGGTTGGAGATCTCGAATACGCCGTATCAATTATTCCCGCTGGTACATATATCAAAGCTTAAGAGGGTGAAGACTTTCCCGGATCGACCAAAAACCAGATTCATGTGAGGAGCGGATCGCCCACATTATGATGAAGCGATGCTGCCTATATACAGCTGGGGCCTCACATTTTATAAAAAATAATAAGAAGCTGAAAAAAATAGAGGTGCAATTCGGCAGAAAACCCCGTTCTGGAAAATTCCAATTCCAGTATTTGGTGCAATGGAAGGGATCTGGTGAACCTCCATGTATAGACGAGGACAAATTGAACTGTGGGACTTGGTGCAAGAGTTCGATCTCGACCGGGTCAGCAAGGACCGCTTCGAGGTGATGCAATTTAACAAAGTAGCGGTGGATTCTTAGCCGATGTCTCGAATCGAAATTAGCCTGAAAGGAGGTTGCAGAGGGAGAATTGGGATAGAGGTGGTGTGTGGCGGTCTTAGGTATCAAAGCCCGATCGCGGTGAATATATAAAAATGTTAAGCGTATATGTGACGATCAACGAAGAAAATGAAGAATTTGCTTTGAATGATTAAGTGAAGAGACTGTATGGATCGCTATGGACTACTTCGGGAAAACTTACCGTATAGGCGGGCCATCGAGGACCCTGAGTGATCCTCGATACGGGATCGAGACTGGTTGCGCCAAGGTTCTGAGGAACCTAGACGCGTCAGGGCTGAGATCAGATTAAGTGTGTTTTCTGTGGGTAACCCGAACCCGGGTTTCATGGACGCATCCCGACTGGAGACTGGAAATACATGAAGAAGGGATCCAGAAAAAATTCTAGATCGCAATGTCTGTCAACTATCCCCTGAAATATAAAACACAACAGTTGTTTTTACCGGGGTGGATCGCGATCGCCGCTTTTTGTGCTGCTGGTTAATCCGCGCCAGCTCCGGATGGCGTTTACGTTGCTCGGCCGGAAAGTAAATGGCTTGGGTTGCTTCCTGCAGAGCCTAACGGTGACTATTCTCGAAGTCTCTATACACGGTCGACAGCTCAGCAAACCAGCCAGTCGCGCGAAAAAAACGGGTGTAACTTGGCTCCGATAGTGATTCCAGGATTCTTGCTGGTTCAGCGCCGACACTTGTGCAGAAGTGTCTAGACGCGGAATCCACTCGGATTCGGGTGGCGCAGAGTCGGATCGAGGAACTATGAGGGTTGGTAAAATAAATCCCTTTGGCCGCGTCAAGTGCTTGAGCAGGATGTACACGTTTAACGCCACCAAGCAAGTCAAACTTATACGTCGTGCCGACCACGGGTGCACTTGGACGTGGGACCGGGGTACCCGATCGCGGTAGACGGATAACCACTAATCGCGGGGTACCCGAGTTGTTGCCAAACGGTCGTATTTCGCTGCCGGAAGCGGGTCATTCTCGGCCTCCTGCGCGTCTCTGGGAAGGCTCAGTGACCCGCCGGAATCACTGGACGCTTCGCCAAATAAATCTACTTTATACCGGACGCGGCGCAGGCAGCGTAAGTCTACATGGGAATGGGGGAGATCCAGAATTGGTACTGGGGGGCGATCCAAAATTGGAATTGGGAGGTTCTACGAGGATCGAAACAGTGGTTCATTGTGGACCTGACGAGCTGCTCTCGAGAAATTCACAGCGCCTCGACGAAGAGCGCGATCTAGACAAAGCAGCCAGTGTGACTTCAAGAATTGATTCGAAAGTGTTGTTTCTCTGATAGAGACAGATCACTGGCTAGTACCTTTTGCGTTCGCTTGTTTCCTGCCTGAAGGTTAGATCTCGTTATAATTGCGAGCGCTTGGGTGGATTGCACCGGCCCAGCGGATAGCACTTAAACAGGCCTGGGACTTGTCAGGTTGCGCTATCCTAGAGGATCGCGCCGACTTGGGACAAGCTTCTTTAGATTCAGAAGGTTGCGTGGGTAGCACTGGTCCAGATGATCGCAGGAAATTAACGGTGGATCTGACCGATGGGATATCCTCTGACTCTATTTCGGATCGCTCCACCTTTGCTACGCGGGGACGCTTGGTCAGGAGATCGGATTCCCCGGACCTGATTCGCTTGCTGGCTGGTGGGGTAGCTGAAGCAGCAGAGATTACCCCCAGAAGAAGGTGGAGATCGCCAGAGCCCGACTGAAGCAGAGGGGCTCGGATCGCCTAGCAATCACGGACTGCCGTAAGAAATTTGTGCTTACAGTCCAAAATTTGATTTTAAAGGGCAATACACTTTGGTCTCTCGATATGCCTCGTCCGACCTCAGCAGCCGCAGCTCATCTTCGGCATGCTAGTGTTTTCGGAGATGGTCCTTTTAGGCCTTGGACAGATCTTCCAACGCCGTCGTGGCCACCTTACGCTTCTTGTAAGTCCGTTTAAAGAGTTTTTTATACTTGGCTATCTTCTCCGTGGCGGTTTGGCGATCGCTGCCCAAGTTTCGCTCAGCGGTAGCCAAGCGCGACGTCAACGATTTCACTTGCTGCTAGGCTGAAGCCACTTCGCGCACCTGACGAGTCTTCTTACGCTACAGAGCTGCGTCGGCTTAAAAACTAGCGGTCTTAATTATCCGAATCTCGTCATCGTGGCCCGAACGTCTTTATAGATCTTTTTGGAACTCATTTTATTTTCTGGATCAGCGTTTGGTCATCGTACTAGAGCCTTGTAAGGCGCTGCAAGATGGAAGTCGCGAAGCGCCGGGCCAAGTCGATGTACTGTCGAAGCTCCACCTGGAGCCGGTCGATCTGCATTTTCTGGCCATGATACGCTTCTTCCTAGGCACGGTAATATCCCACGGCTGATTCTTGAAGTTCTATTTGGTGGTACAACGCCGCAATCTGCGAAAATACACTCTCGCGATCCGCAACAGATGGAGCACTCACCCGTGTCGACAGGATTAAGATACGCGATTCGTCATAAGAGACCGACGGTGACAAAGGATGAGGGATCGCTTGACCAGTTTCCGAGGTAGCACCAAGAGACGCGAGGTTAATCGGACAGTATAGACGAGGATGAAGCCATGGCCATTTCAGGGTGCGTAGCCGATCAACACCGTATATCAATTGCCGATGCAGTGGACGATTGTGGAGAAGCTCGAAGGAAGAATGAAGAAAGTGTGGATCGCGCGATCCACCTTAAGTGCGAAAATAGTTTGATTGTTGGAGCGTGTAAGGAGATGGGCCTGTTGGGATGAGGAAGGTGACCAAACGACTGATTGAAGGTGAACGAATGTCAAAGTCGCGCAGGTTGATCCACCGTCTATCCTGGATACCGCTGGGTGGTGTGGATCACATAATGGGTGTGAACCACATTATTGGTGTGGATCATATACCGCGATCCACAACACCGCGATCCACTGTACCGTGATCCACTGTACCGCGATCCACTGTGAAGCGATCCACTATGAGGCGATCCACTTTGGAGCGATCCACTATGCAGCGATCCGCTGTGGAGCGATCCGCTGTGGAGCGATCCACTACGGAGTGTCTCCTTTGGACCACATGAGGTAAGAGATGAATGACATATACAGGCGGTTCACAACAGTTGCCCTAGCGAATGGATAGGCATAGTCATAGGGTTTGGATTTGGTTGGTTGACATTAAACAGAATTGAATTCGCAACGAAAGACGAGCTTCGACTTCTCATGGCCAGAAACTTTGGTCTCCCGTTGAATCGAAAGTCACCCGCGTCTCTGCAAGCTTCGGCCTTGGATTGTTTGGCCAGGGGGGACTTCAGTTTTATCCCCCCAACTGCGATCGGACGAAGGGATCCTAATGGTTCAGATTCAAGATCGAGAGACGGCTCAAGCGGTCAGAAGGTTCGCTTATCAAGTATCACCCCTGGCAAGGCGACTCTGGGAGAGCGCTCAAGTTACAAGAGATCGAGTGAAGAAATTCCACGCGATCCGCACCTACGTTTGACCGGGTGAAGCATTTACACCCGATCAACACCTATCCCCAAAACAATCATGATCAGCTTCATCTCAAGTCCACCAAGAAGAGCGCAACCCGCCCCACCGACATGTACACAACGTGAGCAAAACAACAGAACACGGAACCGGGGCACCTCCGTCCGTTAGTCGGTCGTCCGGGCAAAAGTGGGGAGTCGGGATAACAATAAAATTGTGATCACCACTCGACCACACCTCCTCGACAATAAGAAACGTTTTTAGCACCCCCCCATGTTGGAAGTATAAAGTCAATAGAATTTATCATAAAAGAAGTTTTCCTTGTACAGGGATCGACATAATATAAGAAAAAATTAATCGAATCTCTTCAGCAACGAAGGTCTCTAACCGATCTTTGCATTAGACTTTTCGCGTCCTATTAGTGCAACAGGACATCGATTGCTTAAGCACCAATAACAGATTTTTTAGTAGCATTAATTGCAGTTTAGAGTTGTGTATAGATCTTTGTAATATGTGCGTTGATGCAGTAACTGTGATGTACAGGCCACAGTAAAGTATTTTAATGGCAATCTCATCAGAATTCAAAGTGACTGTATTAGTAACGCATGATTATATTGATGCTGCGAACAAATGATGAAAGTAGGATACCATTTCAAGACAAATAAACATTACCAGGACACGGTAGCGCATTCGGAACGCGAACTATAATACAATAAAAACTAAAACGCGTGTAAACATGGTTTCTTATACACAAAATGGTTTTATCGGTATTTATTATGCCTTCTTTTATTTTCCTTTGGCATTATAAATTATTAGCCATCGACAGCTCAAGAAATGTATGTAGTATATTGGGTAAATGAACGTGACATTAAATCAGTTATGGATTATTTGGTTTCTAAATATATAGAAACAAAACCTCTAAAACACCATTCGAACAATACTTGCTTCACAAGATCATCATTAAGATTTTTAAATGTAGTTGTCTCGGAACTAGCGTGGGGAAAGAATGGCTTTGAAGATCATATTGATAATGCTTCTTGTGAATTTTTATTATGAAATCGCGTCAAATTTGTTATGTTCTAGTTATGTATCCCTATATGACTATGTGAAAATTCGACAGAGGCTAAGCATCCACGGGGACACTATAATGTTAATATTAATTTAATATGATTGTTACTTACTCTTGGAAATGCTGCTGGTATAATATTCACCTATATCCGATAAATGTCGCAGGTTACACATTTGGTAAATTCTAGTGGTTAATGTATGCGATTACACTACGTTCTATAGTGTTTTTTTTAAATATTATAGAATAATAGATTTTTTTATTTAACCACTTCCGAGACCCCCGACGAAGACTAAATCGATGTAGTACGCGTTCTACATAAGAGTCAGATATTTTCATCCTGCAGCTTCCAGATTTTCTATCAGTCAGTTTCAGGGAGACACCCAAAAGACTTTGTTATTATATAGGCTTGTATTTGACGCAACAATTATTCATGTATATGAGGCAAATGAAATGATCTTTCTTTTAATGTCGCATTAGATCATATCTAAAAATAATAAATACACCGAAAGGACTGATACAAGAATGCCATAGACATGATTTCCTTAACTATAAATACTTTTACAGCTAATTTTATTGTATAGCGAGCGAATATTGAACACATCATCCCGTCGAAAACCTCTTTACCTGCCTTGCTTCCAACTGCCCACAGTTACAATCTTAATAAGCTGTATTAGCGTGCTGTACAGATTGCATATCCGCCAGCTTACGTATTCGACGTAGACCTGGATATTTAAGTAAATGTTCATTTCATTTGAGTTAAAGGTCCGCATCGCAGTAGTTAAGGAAATTACACACAAATATGCATATCCGATACGACAAATGTCTTCACAATTCGTCTTGATGGATAAAATATTATTTAAAACATTAAACTTCAGTCTGGAGGACAAATTCTTGTTTATTGTACACTTAGCTTATTTAATATTCTTACAATTTATCTAAATATATATATATATATGGAGATTATAAATAAAGATAAGATTGATATGCTTATACTTGATTTTGCGTTCGAATATACAAAATGGACAATTGATGTGTATGTACATATACGAGCTGTTTATCCAATTAGGTTTTGATATTTTTCAGACCGCAATAATATATTGTCCCTTTAGATATGGCCTTGTCTGAAGTGAAATCTTGTAGTGCATAAACGTCTATGTTAACAGTAAAGTATTGACTTCTGCATAAACTTGATTCTTAAGGATCCTTAAAAAAAGTGTTGATTCTTTTTTTATTCATTGATATTCTATAGATATTTTACAATGTAACCTCACTCTGTTTACGGCTTTATGTTGATGGCTATTATATAGGTCTTCTTTTAATATTAATTAATGAGAGACATTAACAAGGTGGAATGTACACTATTCAAAACAATTAATAAAAATCTGTACATTAATAAACAATGTTTCTTATGTGATTCGTCGACAGAAATGGGTGTACTTAAGATAGAAAAGATTGGATGATTCACGGTCTCATGTTTGAATATACACCAATATCAGTTCTGGTTTTTACCAATATCAATGGGACTCCTGTCAACCGCTGTTCGAATGATATATGTGCGTAGTTATCACTAAATTGCCTTTATCGTGCGTGGCGCAGGAGTATCTAAAGATACCATCGTCGTAAATTTTGATAACAGGAATGGTCTATATTCTACATTGCAATGCGACAATTACGATACACGAAGCACCTTGTTGCCGAAAATACAGAACTATTGACCACCTTTAATATATATATGGTATATATTTATGTTAATAGTGATGGCCTATGGAAAAAACAACATTATTTTGACATAATGCTCCTATACCATTGTGAAGGCTGGTGAAACATCTAGTGGAGCATATAAATAAAATATATTTATCAGCTGTTTATTGATGAATGCACGCCTTGATAAAGAATTACAAAAAAAAACCTTTAAGCTATCATGCTGTTGCTTATAGGAGCTCTTAATACAGAGTATTTTTCGCAATTCATTGGCAACAGCTTTATAACATGTGAAAATGTGGATGTATAATGTTAGGAGAAATGAACTGAAGAACGTCTGCTGTGATAACCCGACACGGTACGTGATTTTGATAAAGTTAAAATGGATCGTAAAATGGTATACAAAAACGACTGAAGTATGTTATCAGGGAAATCCCGAAAAGAAAGAGGTTCGAGTAGGTTATTCACGCCAATTGAATCCGATCAGGAAAGGGATCCGATGAAAGAGGAGTTAGATCCGAGATCAGATCCTCTCTTTAGTTAAAGGTAGGGAATTAATGAAGAAGTCTACAATGAGCAAGATACATATGGCTACATTAAACGACGCGTAGCTAGTGACTGTTGCGTTGATGAGCCAAATCTGGTTTATTAATTTTGTTGGAAAACCATTAACAGAGTACATTATGCTTTTTAAAAACGTGACATCATTTTGGGCTTAATGTTTATCGTCCCAACGACATCAAGATTTATGCATCTGGTCTCCAATCATGTAGCATCTGAGATGTTTCGTTAGGCGCGTTTTGGACTCATAGAAGTATTACATAAACTGCGATACGGAACAGCAAAGAAACTAAGGAGATAAAGTTTACGAGACAGCTCTAGGTCCGGAAGGTCAAGCACAAAACGATCTATACATCTAACTAAATGATCTATTGACATATAGGTAGCTCTATTGGGTACCTGCATGTCATCTGAGATTGCATAAAGATTTCCACGCGACCGCCTCAGTCTCAAATACGATTTAAGTTAAGCGTCGACGAGAAGCCATCGAAAAGAGTGCAGCCCGCCTTTTTGACGGTTAATCAAGGTCATAAAGTAATCGATTGTGGAAATCAAACGTTATCAAACGATGGTCTTTTGTCCGGGCCCTAGCATAGAGGCGGAATCATGCTGTTAGATGTATGAACTTCAACTCACAACCAATCGATATAGGTTTTACATATACTGGCATAGAGGAGCGTACCTCGAATTTATGGAGTACCAAGGGCATTGACCCTAATATCAGCTAATATATTGCGATATAGATCCATTATGATTTGTCAATACTAATTCTAGATATATTTGTTTATTTAAAAAGTGTGCACACTATAAACATGTCATTACGGTTATTGCCGGTAATTATTAACATCATCGGATGTGTATAAATACTGCTGTTAGCAATCTTTTCTTCAGCAACAGAAATATAGAATTTCTGGCAGTATCCGGGCATAAGTTAATTTGAACGATTGGTGAAAGGGGTGGATGATATTGAACGGTATCTGCACACACAGTTACAAATTCTAGGTTTGTGAACAACGCGAATTTAAAAAAAATTTCTAATTGAGAGGCAATTTTGAATTTCCGACAAGTATTTGATAAAACTACGTCTATATTGTAATCCTTAAGTGACGTTGTTTTTGATTCTTCAGACTGTTTAAAAGATAAGCTATGATATTATGTCGATAAATTTATTTAAACTGACAAAAATGAATTCACGTAAAATATGTAAGTTGAACCTTAAATTGTTATAGAAAACATTTAGTATTTACCTTTCTTAGATTATTCGAAATATAAACTGCCAGTTACAGGTAAAGTTGAATACATTTGCCTTTTTGTTTTTAGCCACTTGCGCATATAGCGGATCTAGTCTTAGTTCATTATGTCTTTGTTATTGGGTTGCTATCATGCAACTTTACTTCGAGTCCTAAAGAAGCATACATAACGGTAATTTATTACATCAATTACTTAAATATTATATACATGCGACATTACACCCATTAAATACAAATGCGTTAAACTTCTGCAGCACAAATTATATTGACGCACTTATTTGCTCTATATGACAATACGATAACATAATGACGATGATGAAGAAACGGATTTTACAATTTCTGGCGAATTACTTGCTGCACAGGTCTAGTAGAGAATGTTTGTAATGTAAGCTACCCAGGATTTTTTAAAACGATTACATTTCACTGTGATATGAATGCATGCACGCTATATCAATTTTGTGCTGAGGAAAATATGCGTATCGACCAATTGAATAATTAATTTTTCAAGGCTCAATTTTAATTTATTCCTGAACAGCCAACTAATCAGATCTGGAAGTAGCTAATTGATATCGCGGTGTCCACCAATAATTGTCCACACAATCACACTCGACGTCTAATGCAGGGGTGATTTAAAAACAATTTTGATTTTGTCCGAGTTGTCAGGCACTCGTCGTTGTATAGGTAGAGCACGGTATATGCATATACGATTTACATGTTCGATATTTAAGCCTGCGCCTAGATGTGATGGTATAAGAGAAGAATAATACAATCATGTTGAGCTAGTTGCGGTCTTTTAACATTAAGATAAATATGTATAGTTGTACTCTATAGCCGTAATGTTTTTAGCTAAATCTATTACAACCAAGAAGAGATGCAACGTTTAATATTGCACTCTTTAAATTCTATCGTTTCGGTGTTTCACAAGAGAACAAAAATGGTATGATCACGAATTCAATTCTTTTCTCGATAGTGGCGTATCAACCTCTTCAAGTCCCGTACTAGATCTGCGACAAAAATAATTATTTATGTACATACGTTCCATTGCAGGATATTTCTATGAACGCGCACGCTGTCCCCAAGTAAGTAATACAAATTTCAAACAAGTTCTTCATTTCATAAAGGTTCTATTTTAATCTATTAAAAAATACATCTTAGCTCGTAACAAATTACAGATAGCTCCCTCAAGATAATTCATGCACCTAATAAAGAATTAAATTCAATAAACATTTATGATTCTAATTCTTACCCATCCAACCTAATCGAATCTCAAATTTGTAGCCATCGATAATGATGATAAAGTAAAAACAAACTTTTTTTATTTTCTAGTGTCATTGAATATATGTTTAATTTAAAAATTTGACCTAGCTGTTATTTTCGAATTCTAAAATTATATTATCATAACCTATATTTAAATTGCTATGATCATGCGGTAATATTTACCGTTATCGCTAGAAAGTCTTTTCTGAAACATTCAATAAAGAACTTTGATACATTAATATTCATACGATACTTCTAAATGTTAATATACATTATATCTTGTATTTAAGAATACTTTTTTCCGATCATTCGTAGCATTGATCCTAAAGCCAATACTATATTAGTTCAATTGGATGGCCAACCATATGAAATCGATCATTTTAGGCAATTTTGTCGTTGATACTATAGGCATGGTTCACAAATAGAAATGCATACCAGTTTATGTGATGTTTGGCAATATCAAATGCATATACATGTCCACAATTTGATCATAACGATGCTTACATTATGTGCTCGATGCGAAAGTTTAAAATTGGATTACGCGTCTACTTCACCTATATTCGTGGACTATTATATTGTTAGCATTTTACACTATATTCTAAATTTATAATAGATTATATGTATGACAAATACTATACCGAGTATATTATATACCTAAAATATTTATTTAGTCAGAAATGCTCAAAGCATAATTTAACGACCGCTCTACAAAAAAAGGTATACCCGTTCTCCCTAGATCGGCCTGTCTAGTAATTAACTATTAATTGCACAATTTGCTACATCTTCTATCGCAAAAATTCAATTATCTGTAATAACCTGTTAATATTATGTTCAAAATAAAGAAATATGTCTGTAAAGTCTTTGTCGCATTTTATCAGTAAAGTCACCATCGACCCAATAATCGTGTTATTCCTTATGATCTTGGTGGCAATATTCGTTTTGTCGTAAGCTTAATAGGCAAACTGATATATTTATATCCATCCATGAAAGGAAATAAATATAGAAATCGATATGCCTATTATAGATTGCTACATATAAGATATAAAAATAGGAATCGCGGTGTATACTCTATTCACGATTTTATACCCTGTCCTACATGAAGTGTTCTACATCCTATTAACAATAGGAATAAAAACAATGATTGTACATCCATTTAAACAATTTCTCGTTTGGAAATTGTCAAGAATAGCTGTTCTTCTTAAAATGTCACAATCGTTACCGAAGCTAGTCCGATTATCGTAAGTATTCACGTTTTTTAGAAACATATTGCCATTAATTATATAGTAGGATGGCAACTATCCCGACCGTTAACAGTATAAGGTATCATTACAACTTTTTAGTTTATCAGTATATATATTTACATTTTTCCTTACAGGACCGAGATTGGATAAAACTTTATAATTACTATAGTAAAGATAGTGTTTATATTTAAAGCGATCTACTACTATTTTGTGTAGTCGATAGCCGCAAGAGCAATGATAGTGATAGCGAGCGTATATCCGAGGTATCTAAGTAATACTTAATTGATAGATTCTGAAAGTTATCAGAGTGACCCATTCAATATGACATTAATTTATACGACCGCTGGTCTTGATCATATCATCTTTTTGTATTGCTTCTATGCATTAAGAACATTTCTTTTTTTTGGCGTGATGCCTATACCTCGTGTATCACGATTGTTTCGAATAACATTTCTTCAAAAATAATATCTCAGTTGACGGCTCGTCCCGTTTATGAGCATTATCAAATCAACACGAATAAAATGTATGATCTTACAAAAATACATTTGTCATGACAAATTGGACTGAGGAGAATTAATGTATACAACAAAATTGGCATTTTTTTCAGCTTGAGCAGCCAACTAAATCAGCAAAAGACAGCATTATATTTCCATTGTTTATTCTCTTATTGACGGACGCGTAATTTCTTAAACTTTGACGACACCTTGGGATCGAAATATTTAAACTCTGTTTAGAGATGCAGGCATCTTTACATTATCCAAGTATTCATATGCGGATTTTGTGCTTAAGCTTGATAGTTACCGCTCGTCGACGCCTATATTCGTGTTGTATGTAAAGCTCTTTCATTTTACAACCTGCATGAAGACCTCATAAATAGGTCCGCAGCGTTCTAAAATATAAAATCAATACATGTTGATTCTCATTCGCCTCCCGTACCGGTAGAAGGTGGCTTTATCGTATTGGGCTACAACGTCGCACATGCAACACTTATAGATAGCTAACTTAATATTCTGACCGTGTTTTAAAGGCGATTCTATCATGACGGATGAAGTGTCTACTCACGATAAGCTACTATATGCGTATGTTCACGTCGCAATCATTTTGCTTACGGTAACATCGTTGAAGTTTCGTATAATTACTAATTTGAATGAGAACACATTGTATTATATTACTTAAAAAGACCACTGCTTTACTTAGTATGTTGAAGGGACGTTGATTCTCGTCAAAACCATTAAGATACAAGTCAAATTTTACTTTGGTATCAGTAAGATCTAACCTATATGTTTTGAGGTACGATTTTACCACCGTTTTCGCAGGTAGAGTTTCAGCTATTAAGTTTTGGTTCCAAAGATACGTGCCATATTAGATATTTACATAGACATCAGTATAACGGCTTGCAAGATTCAATTTAATAGGCACTTGTGCATAGCAGACGTCCCATAAAACAATGCTGGATTCTTCGTCGTATGATAAATTTCTGAGTACAGCAAACTTAAGGCCTCTAATTCAATTGACAATCGTAGTCGATGCCGTTTGTTATCGATTATCCTAGTGTAGTAGAAATTCAGTAGGCCTGTACGTCTCGTAAAGCTTAACATATCTTTTATAAGAAGTTGTGGTGGCAATGCTACATGTCTTACTAATTGAAGTTAAGTCGTAATATTTCGATCATTTTGCCGCATGGCATTTACAATTGAGCAACATCCACATGTTTGTGACGATCAAAAACTTGTATTGTCGATATACTTTAAATTATACTCAACGCTACGTCGGTTAACGACGCAAAAAATCGGTACCAATCCCCCTTCAATGTTGTAACTGCAGAGACCTATATATTGAGCTGTACAACCACAAAGCCTCTTCTTCAGACCCAGCGCGCGATATATTGTGACGAGATACTCCCATGCATGTAACAAGATTAAATCGTCCCTTTTAGTTAGATTTGTAGGTTATATACATTTTAAAATTATCGATATCAAATGATATTAAATCATCTCTATGAATCGCGAAACATATTTTTACCAAAAAAAAGTTGTCAATCAGAAAAAAGAACGTAACATCTGAAATTATTGGTAATCAACTTATTTTTAACAATTAACGTGTCTATAGATTATATGCAAAAGTGGTTAAATTAAACAGGGCCCTAGTTTATATTTAGTAATTATTTAGCATTTTTGTATAGATTGGAACAAAATTGCTATATAGTTTAGCCGTCCTTTTTGTAAAATATTTTTCCTAATAACATATCTCTAACCACAAATTGAGAAAATATATATAAATTTCTGAATTTATATTATGTATGTATTTATCTATATCAGCGTCATTTTTAAATGCAGCAATTAATTTGTATCTCTGGTCAATATTTAGGTAGAAAGAACTGATTGTACAGAAAAGTATTATTAAAACAATTTTTTTGATCTCTAATGTTCTTAATTTTTGCCTTATTAAATTAAATTTTCATAACCAAAGTTAGCTCGTTAATTGATTGCAATGTTGTGGATGAATATGAGAAAGCGCACAAAAAACTATAAGATAATCAAATTGTGCTGTGCGCCGGGTCAGTTGACTTATATGAATCGTGAACTTGTCTTCAATAGATTGCACACGTGAACATGGCAGCACTTTTGGGCACATTCGAACACGCTGTACAAAAGTGTCCTGACCGGTACGGCACTGGATCTGATGATACAAACATTCAAGCTAACCTGTTTCTTACGTGCTGTGGAGATGGTAGCAGTATGGTGCGATGAATGCGGTGGTGCGTATGAATGTTTCCGTTGAATGCCGCGAGTGTAAACAGAATTTTTACTGAAAGATTTTCTATGCTATCCTGCCAGTTCTATGTCTTAAAAATTGATAATTTGGTAGCAGTACTCAAATGGACGATGTCATTGCTGGTTCCTTGACAGGTAATTCAGGTATTGCAGAATACTGGGCCTAGCTCGTTAATCAACGTCGCTATAATCCTTTCTAAAATCTAAATAATCCAAAAAATATCGTTTTTGACGATATTTATACGAAGCCAAGTAAATTTTTGAGTATATTTAGTACTCAACCCTGGTGTTGTCATGACAGATACGACACAGGGGAAGTATAGCGGGGAGTCGAACTTATAGACAACCTTTTACACTTCAATTGCAGGCCCTACAATATGAGTCGTAGCAACGTAAACAAAGTACACAGGAAGGTTATAATTGTTACCAAATTAGCAGTTTCCGTGCGTCACATTCCTATCGCGCCAGGAAGAAGGTTCGAGGCCTAAAATTGCGGTCACAATGCGTCACATTCCTATCGCCTCGTAGAGCAGGTTTGAGACCCAAAATTAGAATAATGGATTATGATCTCTTTGTGCTTGGCTTACAGACGTATATAAACTATTTCAATTAAGAGCTAAGGAGCATTTCATATGCGTTATCATTCACTAACTCCTAGTAATTCTTCGTGAGCCCCATAGTGATGTAGGCAAACCGGACATAACCTCGTTACACCTGGTAGAACTTCTTGGTCCTTTTAACGTAGGATAAGCACCCTTCCAATTCGTGGCGCTGACGCAGGTATGCACAATTCGATGACTTCAACTGCTCACTTCATTCGATCGGGATATCCTTGGCCATCATGCGGACGTCGCGGAAATCATATGATCTGCTACTATGTTCACCGATACGGTCGGGAAACAAAACATGAACAGTAATATTTTAGTTGACCGCGAGCTCGCTGAATAGCATCGGCCAGCCAAAATGCCCGCGGTCTCGTCGTGATCTGACGTCGTAAAAATCGACTTCTTCAATTAAAGCGGCGAGGCTCCTATGCATTTGACCGTAACTGCTTGCTTTACGACGAGGACATCGCTACCGATGCCCGATTTGTAACGGGGTATCCCGTTACATGATATCGTCCCAAAGCATAAGTGACAATTAAGAATATTACGTTATATAGTATGTCAACAATACCACAGTGCATGACTATGTTGTTGAATATGACCGAAGGGTCTACTCATTGGTTGATATCGTGATTATATCAACCCACCAATCGCTGCTAGACGCGCGCAATGGGTAGTGAGTGGACGCCATCATACGTTTAGTTGATTAATATAATCAAGTCAAGATAAACAGAGACATTTGATTGATAGGACTTAATTGTATTAAATAACGGTTTTTGTTTTACCAGATACTAGCGTGTTCACTAGTCTCCTTTCCTACCTCTGTGTTGGCGCAACACTTAGCAGAGCACTGACTATCACTGTTGTCAGTGGAAGTGAGCTCCGTACTGGTCAACCAAAACGTTGTCACCAGTGCCCCGTTACACGATAACTTTTGACGGACATCTCGCGCGCATTTCGTTCTACCTAAGATCACCAGGGAGACGAAGTAGTAGGCGATGAGAAGGCTGGTTGCTGAACCGGAAGACATTTTGTGACTGTAGTATTTCGCAGATCGCCTGCGCCTGACTATAAACCCTCTAAGTCGAGCATCTTCATCTATAAGCCTTCTTCACGCTGAATGAAGGATAATAGTCGATGTTGGATTACTTCCATCGCGCTCGACACCTTTAAGTTACAGTAGACGATATTAAATGTCGATCGTGCTGGTTTTAATCCAACATCGACGATAGGCCTTGTTGCCACCAATCCAATTGATACGATCACGCCGTTTCACGTGTTTGTCACGCAAATAAACTCTGGGATTCACCATTACAACTTGACGTTGAGTCCCCGGTCGCCTGATGAAGCAGCCGTTGCAATTTCGCTGCGCGCATAATCGATCTGGATGGCTTTGATTAAGGCCGTCTCCTCGCGCCACGCACCGTCCGAGTTTGCATCATAATTTCGACGCGATTGAGCACACCTGGACTACCCCGTGCGCTTTCCACGACAGCGTCAAGATGCCTCTTTATTAAAATCATGTGGTTACGTTGATGCCGCAAACCTGAACATCGTGCGGCCGTTTATTTCGTGCCATACTTACTTGCTTTAGTTGTATCTGACTTGCTTTTTATTTATGCTGGAAACTTAAAAGCGAAGACATCCAGTGGGAGTGGGGCTTCCTACTAGGCGGAGATGGAGGAACATACTAACTGTGGCTAAACGTCCTTTTAGCTGCTCTGTGCAACATGCACAATTAGTGCCAATACGTTTAGCAGCGATTCGTAAAATATCGTGCTTAGCTTCAAAGTCGATGGTGAGCCACGTCGCCTTCGTGCGATGCTTATTTTCGGCAAGATAAACAACTTCGTTCGCATACGGGATTATTAGCCTCTCCTCTTGACGTCGAGTATGCGGGCGGCAAACCTCGATTCCACCGACATCGGTCGAGTTGTTCCCCAATCGTTCTGACGGTTTCGCATATTGCGATGAGTTTTAGGTCATCGACATGAGTGGGGATAGTTGACATCATTTTGGGGATTCCAAGGTTTACACGGCATCGTCCTGGCATATGTTGACCTGTTTGTACGCTGAAGCTCCTCGATAATTGATTTCACCGCGGATCTCGTTGTTCTAAACGGGCCGCGTACATCTGGCTGCATACTGCCGTCGTGGATGTAGACTTTACGCCTTATATCACCACCGAAGCGAGCGATGGCCGTTCTCGTGTAATATAGCTCTCTCCGCAATTTGCTTAATTTAATCGAACAATGTTTTGTATGTCGTCATTGCGCTTAAATGCAGTGGCTTATGGTAGGGGTAACATTTCAGTCATTTAGAAACCATTCGACTCGCCAATGTCCAACCGCAAGTAGCCTACACATCTCCTAGCAGCTTGCCAACGTCTGAGATGTTAGCGTGGGCAGTGAAAACACTTTGCCTAAGTTTGTATTCTGCCCTCATACTCGGCTGGATGACCCGTAGCAGAATGCATTTAGATCCAGTGATTTTTGTCCTTTCTAAGAGAATCTAGAACCACTGTCCATGTCGGTGGCAATTATGCAGAGTCCTCCGCGAGAAACTGGGTGCTCTTCCCCGTACCTATAGCGATATCTGCCAGGGCGTCAAAATTTAACTAAAGTTGAGTAGCTGGTGTGCCCAGTGCACAGTATGCAGCTTATCAGCGATGGTGCGGCATTGTTCGTATACATATCGTAGTCGGGATAATTTCGGTGAGCTGCGTTGGATCATGTGTCGCAGGATAAGTTTACTATGCCCGACAACGCGGATCCATCTCAATATTAAAAAACGCCTTGCGTAAATCAACAAGGGTACTTCTGTATCCCGCGTAATTGTTTGTGGTGGTCGTGGCTGCATGAGATACGCTGGCCATCCCGTGAAATCTGGGGTATATGTCATCTGAGCCGATAACTACAATCGCCGACCCGGATCCGCCCGGACCCGGGTCCCCTCTGCATCCACCTTAAAAAAACATCACATACTGTATTGTGTCACAATCAACGAAGCTTCGTGATGGGTGCGTCAGAATTGGCTTTGTGAGGGCCGTGTAGACCAAAAAGACAGCTTGACGAATGGCTGAAGATGTCGGCTGGGAATACGTCTGATGGGTGGTGGCAACGGCTCCTTGGTGTAGTCTCCCGTCCATCAGTAACATTGAGCGGTATATGGTAGTATTCAAGTGAGGTGACCGGCACCTTCACCGTTTCCTCCATGTATTTTAATTTGTCTGTAATACTAAAAGCCTCCAGTGTTGGAGGAGTGCGTTATACACCCGACCAGTCAGGAGGTCTAGCTTGTGGGAGGACAGTGTTTGAAAAAGTTCTGCCATAATTGGCCATACCTCGGTATGTACTGGGCTCAATTTCATCCCTTGAAAAATGTGATTGCTATGGCGCTAGACTCTACGAGCCCTACTAGTTCCTACGACCGTGGGATAGTGTCCCATAAGCGTTTCGCTTCATCACGTGTCCGAAAGATATGGAGTGTGCCTTTGTGGATCCCGGTGCAGGTGGCAAACGGGCAGTTTGGGCGTTGATGGAGCTCATCTTAGTTCACAAAAGCCCTTGGCTTACTCAGTAAAAACTTGAGTCCTCCCTACAGTGGAGCCATGTATTGTTTTATATCTTTCCAGGTAATATAGTCAAGAGACTCGGCTATCTCCGTATCCTCCATTGACCTAAATGCAGCCCTTTCAGTCAAATCTGCTTGGCAGTGGTAATGAGTGTGGATAGTATGGCGCTTTAAAACAGGTACGTACACATCTTTGCAGGTATTCGTCGACCACAATGGGACAAGTTTAACCAGCGCTGGATGTGGACGACTTACATGGATGTGTATTCCGGAAGTCAAGTCGGTCGTAATTGTGCGAGCAGATCCAGTCTTAAAAACCACCGAAATTTGTCTCTCAGGATTAAATTTATTCGATTTAACGACGGACCTGTTCGAGTCCGGTTGATGATGCGACTCCAGTACCCGTGCCATGGCAACGTACTCGAGCGAAAAGTCATAGGGGCATAAGCCTGATGTAGCTCGATGCTGATCGAAAATGGTTCCGTATATTTTCCACTAGCAGAATGACAAAGGATCTAATATTCCCGATCGAAATCCTCAAATGGAAAGTCTATGCGATAATTCCGGGTATTCGAGGATTCCAGCTTAGGAAATGACGCAATTGGAAGCCATCCCACCCAGAAAGTGAGTAAACAAAAGTATGTCGCACTCCGTGGGCATTCAGGAGAGGTGGGCGCCCGAGTGTGGCGTACAGAACCAACTCTGTGCAGCAGAAGCCATAATCATCTACAGAAACTTGCCGCATGTCCCGTGTTTGGTGGGCTGGTAGATTCGTCAAATCTGACTCTAATCGCCCGTCGCTTGGCGAGTCCAGCCCTCCTATAAAAGCTCACACGAGTGCAAATCGTGATAACACGCGTTCTGTTCTTAGAATTCTTCGTTCATCCCCGAATGCTCGATCATCTTTGCACCTACCGTCCTAAAAATTGAACCAACACGCAAATCTGGGAATGTGGTTTGAATAGTGTCAGGAGTGATGTACCGACATGTAACTGGCCAGGTTGGAAGGGGAGATATTCGAGCTCTTGATCCGTAATGGAGGCGTCGTTTCCCCACACGATGATTGTGACGGCCTTCATCTCCATAAGCTCAGCTGCAAGTTCTGGGATTTACAAGCCAAACCTATATCGGGGCGGCTTCGCGACCGCCTCCGCTATCCAAGTCTGTCGTCCACCTTCTGAGAGCTCAAAACAGAACCCATGCTAGACGTAAGTTTTTATGAATCCGTCGATCCATTTCTCCGTGGCCGTATCCGGCCAGGAATGCCGTCCTCGTTACAGAGGTTTATAGATGATGATTACTGAAGCGATAAATGATCGCTGCTTTATTGCGAGAGTCTTGTGGCTCGCCAGTCTTAGTCTTGTACGTGATTGGAACTCCGCAAGTTTCCAGTCAGAACTCGTACTGACCTTGCTCCCTACTTAGATCCCCAGATGTTGATAGGTCTCACTCGACTTCGATAACTTTGCTGGCCAGAAAATGTCTGCAGGTAGTCCGTGCGCATGCAATGCAATGGTTTTCGTCTTCCCCGCGTTCAGAATCAGTCCAGAAAAATCGCTATAGTCACTGGTTTTAGTCAACTTAAGTTCAGCTTCATGCGTCGATTGAAGGTTGACCACCCTATCATCGCCATAGCAATGTAGTAGCTCTGGGCATTGCACTATCGAGCAGCGCCTCATGCGCGTGTAAAGTGACATGACCCTGCACGACATTATTAAGATTTTGTGCGCCACTTGCAAGTACTTTCCGTGCGTATGTGAAAGACTCATGCCGCGCCAAAGTAGAGGCTTTCGGCTCGTGCGCCTGTCTAAAACCCACATCGAAGCAGGTACTTAAAGGTACTTTGGCTCTCGGTTCAGTGTCCGTAGGCAACTATGCCGATCAAGGGATCCAGATTACATAAATGGAAGCAAATACTTCCATGAGACTGGATGTTACTTCAGCTCATATTCTGTGTCACGTCGTCGCCCACGCGACGTGAGCGACACCTGTAACGGGGCACACCCTTGCGTGAACTTAACGCAAGGGTATCGGTGCCCCGACAGACGTACACAAGGCAAGCGAGGAAGCGTAGGTAAGGTAAAAGCAGAACTTTTATATTAATATAATTAAGTCTTCAATCCACTGTCTCTCTGTTTGACTTAACTTATATCATGCTAATATAACTGAGAGTATGGTGACGTCTCGTCACCACTCATTGCGCGCGTCTTGCGGCGATTGGTAGTTTGATATCATCAAGATATCATACCAATGAACAGACCCTTTGGTAGACCCTTCAATATCACCACTTCGTTGATATTGCTCAAAGAATATTCAACTTCATATTCTTCATTGTCACTTTCTTTAATGTGACAATTCCATGTAACGGGCTGCCCCGTTTCAACAGCTCTCCATTAATTTGACATAATTCTGCTCTTGCGACCACCCTCCTTCAATATCATTGTCAATTACGATGACTGGAGCTTTTCTTAGTACTCACACATCTTTCTAAACTTCTACCCCGCGATGCGCCTGCGGTCTCCTATCTTATTTAGCCCTATGGGATATGTCAATCGGTAAATAAGCTGATAGGGATCAAACAAATCGACCCTGATGTTTCAGACTCGAGGCCAGGTCATCACGAGCGTCTTAGTTGCATTGAACCAAAGTTTTCACGCGATAAGAGCTTCGCGGCATATTTCTGCAACTAACTTGCTCGTAAGAAGGTCCCCGTTTTCGCGCTTGCACGTCTGTATTCTATAGTGTTATCTCAAAAAATTATTGCGGTGGTCTGGGTAAAATTTGTTATATATGTTCGGCGCGAGATCGAACCCGTACCGGGGTCAAAGTACTTTGTCATGCGACAATGGCTAATTCTGCGGAAGTGTAATGGAGCAATTGGCGATTTTTATAATAAACGTCGTAAAGACTTCCGTATGCGCAAACTAACTTAAGCCTATACCAGCCTCATCTTCTGTATCAAAAAGGTAGCAGGGTGATGGCGCATCGCTCATTCGTTTAAAAAACCAAAATGTACAACGATCACCGCTCAACCAACTATTTCGAACATACATAGTATTCATGCCATGTCAGGCCGCGCAATATTCGTATCTTTAGATAGGAAGCGCGACTTAACCAATTCTTTAAGCGGTCCAGGAATAAAATCTAACCGCAGTCATCACACCCGGCGGCTAGCCGTGGGAGGTAAATTTGCTGCAGCAGGGGCCTAAAAAGGATTTCGACAATTTCAGTAGCATGACTCGCATAATATTTGCCCATTCAAATGTTGCAATTAGTTTAATTTGACAGCATATACGTTCGTAGACACCCTATTTCCGGCGCGGTCCAACGAGAAATACATTTTTGGCCACCTTCGCAAGGTGTTTGGAAAGATGAGTGATAGCAAAACCCATGAAAATCAAAGAATTGCCTGCGCTGAGCCCCCGATCAATTGATGTTAGGTAGCTACGCGATTGCGAACTTCGTTTGCGCTGATCCGGAGAAGGTCTAGTCGACCTTTTGATTGTTTGTCTCACGATATTATAAACGTCTTTGCATATGGTTGGGTCTGGAGAATTACTTATGTCAGAACGCAAGAGCCCATCTTGCAGTGATCCACTGAATGTCTCGAGTATTGGAGAGGGACGCTGATTGAGCGTGTCTTTAGGTAAACGAGATACATATAGCTATTACAAGTCCAGACTTTCGATCACTTCGGTATATGCGCTGCGAAAGCATGCTTCAACCTTTTTCGTTGTATGTGATGCAAATTTTATGCGACATAGAGCGACCTTCTACATCATGATGACGCGGGAACTAAACGAGTTGTGAGCTACGATTTTATTTATTCAAGCCATTGAAAGCAATTATCCTCGAAATTTACAGAGGTTGTTTGCGATGCGATACGTGCTCGTTAAGTTTTGAAGTTATTTTCGTCAAATAATGACTATTTCTTTTTACACATACCACGCGTCGCTTTGAACCGTTACAAAGATCCCCCATATCAGCTAGAATTAGGCGTGTGGATGTTCTTTTATCAGAGTAAAACGTTGTGTGCATTACAAGACATGATCGACACCTATCACTTGCAATTGTTGTCTTACAGACATGACTATGACTTACAACATTGATTTCTCCCTAAGTTCAATCCGAGACAACACGTTAGGGCTTACCTGCGTGTGGTCTCGTGGTCCATATTCAATGGCTTCGAGCGCAGTCGATCCGATTCGTCACGATATCACGGATGAATCTTCCCGCAATTTGTTATATTCTTCGATCGTATTCATTGCAATCACCCTTAGGCAGAAGCATCGCCTACTTTTGATAATTATTTGCGCCAGTGTGCGCGGATTTAATTAGACGGAAGGTTGGTAAAAGCGATTGGTCAGATTAAATCTCATCGCGTCTTCGCCCCTTTGGACAACGATACCCATGAATGTGTTCTGCACAAGTATCATGACGGTGCGATTGGCGGTCATTCGGACAAGTCCAAAACCACTTCAGGATCTGCACAGACTACGTCAACCCAACGCATCGCAAGTAGAACGAGATCAGCCTCCAAAGCAAGAAGTACACGACCCCAATAGCTTCAGGCCAGCGATCCGCCTCTCTCCGCTACAGGTCCATTCGGCTTTCCTAACGAAAATACCCTGTCCGCGTTGTCTGAAATCATCTCTTCGTTGCGGCGCCGTATATCGTCGAGCCATGCACCGCCTTCTTCCGGATCGACTCATACCCCAATTCTCGTTGATTCTCTTATCCCCAAGGATTGATCGCCCCACCTTCGAGTAGATCCGCACAGCCTGCGAAGCGTCCAGTCTCTAAAGTGGACCTCTTTGGTGAAACGTCGAGGGACTCTGACGGATCGGTCAGTATGATAAGTAACGCGCGAATGCCGAGAATGCTCTGCTTCCGCCGGCTTAATACAATCGTTTGGCCCCGACCCGGGTCCTCCTCGATTGATGGTTTCCCGGATACCGCCATCTGGTACTTTGGTCCCACCTCCACGTACACCCGTCGTGTCATCTTGACTTGCACGGCGAATCTGGGTGTGGATATTCTGTTCAAGAATCAGATACGGACGAAAGGATGCATCTTCCCAGTTCCCAAAGCCCCTCGATACAACGATGCTCCGCCTGAATTTGAGTGAATTCCACGTTTAGTCGATTCGGCTCGAAAACTGACGCTATACTGGCAAGAGCCTTATAACTACTATCGGAGCCAAGTAACACCGATCTCTTTTCGCGCGACTGTCAGGTTCGCTATGTAATCGACCATGTATCGCAACTCCGAGACCCGACACCGTCAGGCTCTGTGGGAAGCAACCCACGCTTTATACCTGCCAATCGAGCAGCGCGATCAGCATCCGGACCGGACGTAGCTTTATAAGCAGCACAAAAAGCGGCGATCGCGATCCACCCCGGTAAAAACAACTGTTGTGTTTTATATTTCAGGGGATAGTTGACAGACATTGCGATCTAGAATTTTTCCTGGATCCCTTCTTCATGTATTTCCAGTCTCCAGTCGGGATGCGTCCATGAAACCCGGGTTCGGGTTACCCACAGAAAACACACTTAATCTGATCTCAGCCCTGACGCGTCTAGGTTCCTCAGAACCTTGGCGCAACCAGTCTCGATCCCGTATCGAGGATCACTCAGGGTCCTCGATGGCCCGCCTATACGGTAAGTTTTCCCGAAGTAGTCCATAGCGATCCATACAGTCTCTTCACTTAATCATTCAAAGCAAATTCTTCATTTTCTTCGTTGATCGTCACATATACGCTTAACATTTTTATATATTCACCGCGATCGGGCTTTGATACCTAAGACCGCCACACACCACCTCTATCCCAATTCTCCCTCTGCAACCTCCTTTCAGGCTAATTTCGATTCGAGACATCGGCTAAGAATCCACCGCTACTTTGTTAAATTGCATCACCTCGAAGCGGTCCTTGCTGACCCGGTCGAGATCGAACTCTTGCACCAAGTCCCACAGTTCAATTTGTCCTCGTCTATACATGGAGGTTCACCAGATCCCTTCCATTGCACCAAATACTGGAATTGGAATTTTCCAGAACGGGGTTTTCTGCCGAATTGCACCTCTATTTTTTTCAGCTTCTTATTATTTTTTATAAAATGTGAGGCCCCAGCTGTATATAGGCAGCATCGCTTCATCATAATGTGGGCGATCCGCTCCTCACATGAATCTGGTTTTTGGTCGATCCGGGAAAGTCTTCACCCTCTTAAGCTTTGATATATGTACCAGCGGGAATAATTGATACGGCGTATTCGAGATCTCCAACCGTACCGCGTGTCTTTCGTAAACTTCCCTTACCCTTAATGACCAATGCCACATATGTTCCAGCTTTCAAGCGTATCCTTCTTTCACTCCATCCAAACAGAGCCACACTTGCGAGCCAACTTCGATATCATGCGATCCGTCCTCAGTGATGTGTCGATCGGCCCGATCTTTGATTGCGATCCATTGACGATCGTTAAGGGCTTCTCTCGCTCTATGGTAATGTGGTTGCATTTGGTAACGCGATCTTCTTGGACCTTGGTCTCCTCGTTTGGTGCTTCCGAGAGGCAAAGTCGCTTTCAGCGTCGATCGTAGGTCCCAACCGTAGATCAGGTAGAATGGCGTATATCCTCGTACGTGAACCTGTGCCGCATTGATGGCGAACGTCAACCTCTATGCGTACTAGTCCCAATTCTTCTGATCCGTATCCCTAATGTACATCTTCAACGCCGTCGTCAAGGTCTGCACCATTCTTTCTGCTGTTCCATTTGCTTGGGGTCGATATGCCATAGTAGCACGCTATTTTTGCCCCGCGATCCGGTTGAACGCTCGTAAGAAATCGGACATAAATCCTGGATCTCGATCATGACGGATCGCTTCACTGACTCCACATCTTTGAAACACAAACTCTTCGTAACTTTCAGCGATCGTTTGCGCAGTTCTGGAGAAATTCGCCTTGGTGATCACGCACCCTGAAAAAAGATCCACTCACAACAACAACTCGGTGTTTCCCTTTAAAGTTCGCGGCAACGATGGAATGTGATCCATAGCAATTATCTGAAACGGATAAGTGGCTTATACATTCCCAGGAGATTCGCCGCGCAGAATAGGTTTGCCTTTTCCCGTCGTGCAATCTATACATTCTCCCACGTAACGCTGAACACTCCGATTGAGTCCTCTCCAATGAAAGTTCGACCGGATTCTTTGGTTTGTTCTACCTATACCTTGGTGGCCGCCCTCCAGATTTGTGCAATAATGATGTTGGAAATTTTGCTGCAGTAGTTCTGGTATCACCAGACAAACCAGCTCCTCCCGATTATCGGGATCGTCCGCAGATAGAGGGCAGTAAATCAATACCCGCTCTCTTAGACATCATATTCGGACGCTATCCGAGAACATAGCTTCGCCTATTACGTACTCAACTTTGTTATGTCTTCGATCTGGATATTTTATATTGGAGATCTTACTCTTCTCTGTCTGTGCATGATTGATTCTCTCGGCTCTGACCTGCCGAACGAAATAATCTTGCAGGACTTCAGGCGATCGCCGTTCCTTATGGCTGAACTAGTGATGGCAGCTATTTTTACGACTTACTAGACACTTTTGGTTGCCAACAACTCGTCCAACCGGCCTAACATACGCAAACCCCGACGATCTTAATCGGATAAACCGATCGAGCCTTGCTCTAGTTGCAAGGCCTTGGGTGCTAGTCGGTCGGCCTTTGATTCCAATTCTCGTTATTTTAAGTAGGGATTCAAAAAATTGGCCACGATCGGAGTTTCTCCATGGACTTATGACGTAACAAATGCAATCCGTACGCTTTGAAATCTATTTTTCCGCGCATCTGTCCGATCAATAGGTCCGAATCGCCACAAATGATGATACGCAACCGGGTCTGGTCTGCAAGGAGGTCGAAACCTTGTAGCAATCCACGTTACTCAGTTTCGTTCACTGTCAAGTTCGTCGCATTTTTGGCCACAGCAGTCACTATGTTCTATTCTGGGACCTTTCATTCTGCTGCGCTATATGCACCGCCTTTTTGTTTGGTTCGGGCTGGTCCATAAAACCTGACCCCTCAAAGACATCCACACTTCACCACCGTTGGTGGAGGCATATTTATAGCATGTTTCGGCTGTTTCTGATAGAGATCGCGATCAAGATGTCGTCAACCTCTTCGCGCGGGGTTATGATGGCGGCGAGTGTACCAAGGTTTTCATCTTCTCACTTTTCACACTTCTTGATCTCTAGCGTTAAGTTCGATAGCAACGCCGCCCATCTTCCTAGCCTCCCAATCAAGCCTGAACATTGCACTAGTCATGCCAACGCAGAATAACGTGTGACTACCATGATCTCTCGTGCAACCAACATAGCGTAGCTAATATCCAGCAAGCTCAGCTGAGTTATAACTTCTTTTTCGATTATTCTATATTCAATCTCGTTGGGTTTTATAGCTCTGCTAGTGAACGATACGAGCCAGTATACTCCATCGTGTTCTTGTAGCAAAGCTGCAGATACTGCCCATTTGCTAGCATAGACCACGATCATGGGAGGGCGATCCGGATCAAAATATTTAAGGATTGGAGTCTTTACGATCTCTTCGTTCAACATTGTGAACGAAATCATCGACTTCTCCCATCGGCTTCTGTATGTGCAGGTAGGGTCGCCCCCAGCAACACCGGAAAACGCGGTATGGCCCCCTGTAACACTGTTACGGTTCGGATCGCCTCTTGCGGTACCGGAAAATTTTGGATCGCCCCCTGTAGCACCGCTAAAATTTGAATCGTGATCACTACGAAACTTCCTGTCGTCGGCTCTCTTTGCATTACGTGTTGACGTTTCCGCCTCATCCAAACGTCGGATCTCGTGGAAGTCGGATCCGTGCAATTCGTATAGCACTGACGCATATATCGCTAAGTCTTTAATAAATCGGCTGTAGTAATTCAAACTCCCAAAAAAGGACTGCATCGACCGCAGCGTTTGAGGAAACGGAATGTTGACCAGCAATCCGAGATCCTAAGGTTCGGCTTCCAGTCCAGCGAGTAATACTTAATGACCGAGATTATCCACCTTGCGTCGTCCCAAAAACTTTTGGTCAGGCTGATTGACAAATTCCACGTGTTGCATGCACGTAAAAATCTATTCACTCTTTCGTACAAATCGGTCCACGATGTAGCTGGAATCAGTATGTCATCGATGTACGATCTTCGACCTAGCACAGATGGAGTATGACTGGTGTCCGGCTCTCCTTCTGTAAACACGTCTATCTTTTTAAACGATTCCGTAGAGGAGGCTTCCGGATCAGCACCGATCATCATATATCCATACAATGCATTGTCGATCAGGCGTTGGTAAATCTGTGGAGCGTTTTTCAACCCAAACGGCATCCGTAGCCATTTAAACAAACCTGACAGCGTCATGAATGCTAAAATCATTCAGGCTTGTTCTGTCATGTCCACCGCCCATAATGCGCTGCCATGTCCAGCGAGCAGTACCACATCGCATTGTCCTTGTCTTGTAACATTTCATAGATCAATGTCATTGGGTACACCATCAGCCCTGTCAACTGATTTACCCGTACATAGTCGATGCACAATCGAATGTCCTCGTCATTCTTCTTGATGATAAAGACGATCGGCGAGGCCCAAGGTGTTGTGGAAGGTCGAATAATATTGGCCGATAGCAGTCCTTTAATCGAATCCGCTAATTTTTCGCGAAACTTGGGTGCTACTGGCCGTACTCTTTGCGAGATTGGGCTCGCTCCTCCCACGTCAATATCGCATATCGCCCCTCGTGCGGCTATAGGGATTGCGATTCCTCTAACAATAAGAAGGTGCTTGTTTATCTAGATCATTAGTCGTAATCGTTCTTGGTCATCAGTCAGCGGTACTTCTGGATTGCCTACCTGTATAGTCGATCGCAACTTCGGCAGTGAGCGTAACAATATCGGGCAGTACCGCCATGTTCTGATCTACAACCTCGGCGTGCAACTCCCCACTTTGATGACGATAGGTAGCGACGTCCAATTCTCCCGCAATCCAGTAATTATCCGGACCAGGCTCTTCGTCGATCGTCACATCTGGTTTAGGTTCGGCCTCTTTCTTCAACTGATTCCCTGCTCCATAGTTCGTCGTGCGTTCGTGAAACGTATAAACCACGGGCATGACACTTGTAGGTCGTTGATCCACTTGTCGATCGTCGATCGCGTCATGCGATACGTCATGCCATCGATTAAAATTTCTGTCTGTCCATATTCGTTGCAACATCTTCCATTGGCCCGCCCGGGTGCTCGAACGCTTCCGCACTTCTCCTCGATCGTGTTAATGACAATTGGTAGTGATTTCACACAGGGAAAAAATTCCTCTCTCGAGTTCGGGCTGTCCTTTGATACATTTTTCCTCATAGGCCGACATAAAAATCTTCTATGGTGTAGGGTCAGTCGGGTGATCCACAAGATGTCAAGCGTAGACGGGCGGCACTTCTTCCTCGCTTTCAGTCGTAGCTTCAAAGGCTAGTGTCTGCCACTCGTTGTACCGTCGCGATATAACCAAGACGTAGCCTGGGTATCGAGGCACCATGTGGGCAGCCATAATCCAGCATAAGGTCGTTCCGCGATCAAGAGTAAATACCTTATCACTGAAAATGTCAGCTGCAAGAACGTGATCCGACCTGCCCAATATTTACGGTGGGTACCCATTTAGGATCGCGCCTCACCCAGAGCTTGGCCGGAGACTGGACGTTGCCGATTCTTACCTCCGCCGATCTACCGACCGGCAGCACCAAGTGTTGTTATGGGGTCACGATCGGCTGCATGGACGATCCGTACAAAGGTATGCGTCCTGCTAGATGGATCCTCACCTCATCCGGCAATACCAGCGTCCCACCCGCTAAATACAGGCATATATCGGCGGGTACCATGAGTTCATACCCATGATCGCCCTTTTACCGGCTTGATCACCAACCGAACAATGAAGATATTACACCAGTCATCCTTTTAGAGTGATCTTAATCTTGGTACGTACTTCGGTCATGTACGTGTTTTCACCCATCCCCCACACTCCTGTTTTTGATTCTCGTCGATGATACATCCTACCGTACGATCAAAGGCAATGTACACGATTGAGATCTCCGCTCCTAAGTCCAGTAGCACTGTGGTCTTTTCGTTGTTAATCTCCCCAAATAGTTTAGCTTGATTGGACCATTTTCCTGGTGTAAGGTATTTCCAATATTCCCTTGACTCGATTGGCGCTAAGACAAGTTCCATCTTGGTGGACGATCGAGCGTACTCGTTGTGTCGTCTAACACTCGAAATGAAACGCAGACAGTTTAAAACATCACCTGTATTATATAGATTATCCTGCTTGTAATCGCTTTCGTTGACCAACTCTTTCTCCACAATGCATGTATGCGGATACTAGAACGCTCGGTTCTACCAGATTTCAACCTGGACAACGTCCTAGTTTAGCATCTTTTCGGCTTGTTTCGGCAACATTCCTGCATTATTGGTAGGAACATACCACTGGCGAATGTTATGAAACTGTTCCATCAAGCAATTTACTTCATCGTGGATGTTCTTGCATACGGAATACGCGTAGTAGCATTTTTCCGCAGGATACCTCTAACGTCCGCAATTCTGAAAAGTCAGTCTCTTACAACACCCGCGATCGTCATGTCTCTTCTACCCACAGTGCGCACACACTGTTTAAGACTTTCCACGACCGTAGTGCCTCTCTTGATCGAATCTCTCATTTTGGACGATTGGGTCTCCTGCCTTCTGAGCGCGATCCGCAGCTGCTGCCATGTACACATTACGTCGATTCGAGTCAGTTCGACGATGCGCTCGAGTCAATATCTGACCTACTACTCTCGCGTTTTACGTGGATATCTCCACAGCCCGGGCTGGCCTTGCTACATTTGGGCCACCTTTTACGTAAGGCGCTGTCAAAATTTATTCTACCCCATAGAGGCGTAAGCTTCCCAAACTTTCATAATTTCGCATTCTTGTAAGGGTTCGTTAAGATATTCTGAATCTCCAAGGCGCAAAATAGTCAAGATTCTCGCCAGGTCGCGATCGTCTAGGGTACCAATGCAATTATTCACATTATCTTTGAGGATAGCGGACGGTCCATCTCGTAATGGGATCTTTACCCAGATCGCATCCACATTCAGACGAAACACGTACTTCAATGGAGTCTCGTTCGATCGCTTACGGGCTTTGTAGTAGCGTCTCCCAACCAAAATGCTCATGTTCCCTTCGTATTTTGCCATGAATCCTTCCAGGAGTGCCTTCCACGAAGTCCTCGTCGAGCGGCTGAGCTGTTTATACCAGTCACGCGCCGGTTTCATGAGAACATCGCTGAACACTAGGCATTTATCCGCATCAGGCACTTGATCAAGTGGTAACGCCGACTTCATCTTTCTGGCCCGTTCTTTAATTTTTTCTCGTCCGGCCAACTCTTTCAATTCGGCCATGGTAGACATCCAAATTCTTTGGTTAGAGAACTCACCAATATCCGCAGCCCCTTCCGTTGCCACCTGTAGAAATCTCCTATTTCATTGGTCTCACTGCTCACGACCATAGTCTTGTAATCTTCTAAAACGCGATATGACCGACTCCATGTGTTTGTCTGGCATATAAATCTCCGGTTCGGGTTGGTGAACAGCCGATCGTCCGGCATGCATACGGCTTGTTCTAGCTCATATTGCTTTATACCTGCTCGAAAATAGGGGTTCATCGGATCCGATTCTATCATCTTCACGAACTGCGTCGCCGGTGGCTTTCCTGATTGAGCTTCTGCCTCTTTCGGTTCAAGTTTCCTCCGCAATAACTCCGCGCCCCTTGGTCCTAGCGACAACCGTTGGATCCCGACCGAACCGTTCAAGTCCTTTTCTGAATCTCCTTGAGAATAACGATCGATCCTTTGTTCTCATACTTGAGGAAATCGTAGATCGGTGTGAGAACTTGATCTATCGTGACTCGCGTCTTGATCCGATAATCCTGTTAGCAAGTAATGTTCCAGCGATGTGTTAATGGTGTATATTTCATATTAGTAGGAGTTTTTAGGGACTAGGCAGTTGGTTGTATTTGTGTTTTGTGGTCAATTCGGACATCGAATTGGCCCAGTCGTCTGGATAGGGATGTATTACGCGGACCATGTGGGTTCGAAGCTCGGCAAAAGCATCGTCTGATAGTACCATTTTGGATCAGAAGTAGCAAGGTTTTAACAGCACATTTCTTTCAAAAAGTAACTACTCAAATGTAGGACTAAAAAATCCAAGTAAGGAGAAAAGACAGGTAAAATTGGTGGCTGAGATCTATCAGCTTCTGACAGTCATTGGTTTCATACCACAAACAACCTATTGAATACAGCTCACTTTTCAATCAGCAATCCCGGTGGAAAGTCATCTTCATCTCAGCTCAAAACAATCTTCGGGCCCGAAAGATCCGTGGTGCCGATCGGCGGGGTCAGATTGTCTCCAGGGTCACGTATGCCTATAAGCGGAGCCAATGTCGTAAACAGCGACTGTCCGGCAATGATCACTCGATCATGATTGCACCCTAATAGGTTTGAGCATTGAACGTTCCATCAGTGAGACCCGGCTCATTTAGCAGGTTATTTAGACGCCGGAGCGCCTGAAACACGTTAGGAGTTGTTTTAATTGCAGATATTGGTCCGCGTAGGGATCCAGTCAGCATCGGCTTGATCGTTTAAGAACAGGGTCGCTCGACAACAGCTTCGTCAGATCCTTCAAACGTTACTTCCGGATAATTCAATCGAGTAGCCAATTTTTAAATATCATTTCGCGATCTGGGACTGTAAGGCTTGGCCCATCATGTCCTTCTTGACCTTGTCTTCGGCTTGCCTGTGTGGTGAAGTCACTAATCAAATATTGTACGAGTATCGGTGGCTACACATTTGGGACGCCACTTACTGGTGGAAAAAGAGGTCATGGGACTTGGCGATCCAATAAGGAAACGGGATCGGCGATCCGATCCAACTGTCGTCAGACTGATGGGTATGGAACGATCTGAGACGGGGTGATTTAGGACAAGACGACAGTTAGGACGATTTCCATGGAGCGATCTAGGACAAGGATCTGAGATCAGACGGTGTGATGTGACTCTGTGACGAAGGTGTAACATCCTGAGACCGGTTACACTCTAAACGGGTCTCCCAAAGGAAGTACTGGTTTAGGTTAATTTTGGACCGATCTGGGAGTGGGGATGTTTGTGGGGGTCCGTGGGGCCGTGTAAGAATTGTGGATGGTCCCATTGTGCGGATAAACCGTTGAGTATAGTATCGGAGCATGCACAATGAACGGAAAAGGCATATAGGGCCGGATCGCACTGTGTAGATCCTCAACGATCTCGAATTGGACATCAGATCGGTCATTTTTCCTGCTGGTTATGGATATATCGATGATGGAGCTATTGTATGATGATCTACATGCTTGTTGGAGATCCATGAGTGATGTCCTAAAAGATCAGACCGAAAGAGCCGGTGGAAGCCGGTCGAATTGACGTCGCAAAATGGATTTAGACACGTTCCACATCTTGGATACTATTTTTGACTTTTCGGTACCAAATTGGCTATTTGGTACCATATTTGGAATTTTGTCCTTTTTGGTGTCTAGGTACAATTTCGGGGGTATTGGCGCTATCTCTGGAGTACAGGTCACGAAATTTCGACACGTGTTCAAGAGGGCGGCCATGCTTAAAGGTGATATCGACTTAGACAGTGACCTACGGTTGGGAATAGGCTGAAGGATAGGTTGGCTAATAATTGTTTGGTTAATAAACAGACTTGAACTCTACTTCTTCTGCTAACGACGCACGTTCTCCTCCCCTCTTCATTGGGCAAGATTGATTAGGCTTCCCCGGCGGGTCAAAGCACGCGTGTTACAGGGGCACAGAAGACCGATCTTTGATTGTTGGCCAAGATCGAGAAGAGCGATCTCGGGATATCTGGCCCGGATCGATCAAGTACTCACACTCAACTCAACTGCTAGGGTAGCAGCCACACAACAAAGGAAGAGGATAAGGATTTTGGACACAAGATCGCGAGACGGCTCAAGTGGTCAGAAGATCTAGACAAGGCGTTCAAGACAAGACCGAGCGAGAACGAAGCGATCTACTGGACATATCGGCGTGTTTCATTTTGGCGAAACCAAGAACCGATCTGTCTATATTACGCACTTCCTGCAAGATCGGCCGATCCCGAGACCAGATCGGACCGATCCCAACGCAAGATCGACGCAAGACAACTATTTGCTGAGTGAAGATTTCCGCACAGCAAAGACCCCGATCCCGAAGACAAATCGAGATCGGTGCGATTCAAGATCGAGATCGCGACATCTCCAAATAGAGATCGCCGCGACTCAAGATCAGGATCGCAGAATCCCGTTCGTGGTGTGAAGATTTCCGCACCGGGAGCGAACACCAACCTCAAACCCTCAGCGAGATCGACATCTCCGAAGGCCATTACGAAGAGCTCAAGCCAACCCAACCGACGGGTACACAAGGTGAGCACAAGGTTATACAGCAAGGCACGGATCGGAGTACCCCCTCCGTGAGTCGGCAAGTCTGGGCAAGTGGAAGATCGACACTCACTAAAGTAATTTTGTGAGATCGACTTCACCACACCTGTTCTTGGAAACGTTTCGATGTTGATTCACCGCGGCCAGCTTCTTAAAGTCGTCCGAACTTCTTGCTTCTTTAATCATCATTTCTGGTGATTTATCTGATATAGATAAAAACCGTTTAAGGAATCCCTGGACTTTTAATCTTGCCGATCGTGCTTTTCAGCACGATCAGCGGTGGCCCCGAAGGGATATCATAAAGAAGTTAGGGCTTTCTTCCAGATACTGCAAACGATCTTTCTCTTTTATTTTATTTTCGTCATTCCCCACCCAAAATTTTGACGGTTCGGAGACTCTTTATTCTCACGCGTTTGCGACGATTTCTTTTTCGCTGGCGCTTCTATCCCATGTTCAGTCTTGATCTTGACTTCGTCGCTTAGGGATGCACGGCGAATCCCGAGTCACCATACTATTCTGGCACGCGCACCATTGTTTAAGAGTGATGAATACAAATTATTTATGACCCCGAATTTTTACTGAATCCTGGACGACCGACAAACGGACGGGGTACCCCGATTCCGTGTTCTGTATGTTCTTGCTCACGTTGTGTACCCGTCGGTGGGGCGGTTTGCGCTCTTCTTGGTGGACTTGATCGTTTTGGGTGTAGGTATTGATTGGGTGTAAATGCTTCACCCGGTCAAACGTAGGTGCGGATCGTGTAGAAAATATTTACTCGATCGCTTGCAACTTGGCCGCTCTCCAAGACTCGCCTTTGCTAAAGGTGATGCTTTATCTGCAATCCTTCTGACCATTTGAGCCGTCTCACGATCTTGAATCTGAACCGTTAGGTTCCCTGCGTCCGATCGCAGTTGGGGGGATAGAACTGAAATCTCGCCAGGCCATACAATCCAAGAACGAAGCTTGCAGAGACGCGGGTGACTTTCGATTCAACGGGAGCCCAAAATTCTGGCCGAGAGAAGTCGACGCTCGTCTTTCGTTGCGAACTTAATTATGTTTAATGTCAACCAGCCATATCCAAACCCTATGAATATGCCTATCTCTTCGCTAGATTTTTTGCGTTTTGCCTGTCTATTTCACTCACCTCTTGCATTCCCGTGGTCCACAGCCGAAATTTAGATGGCGGATCGCTCCGTGGTGGATCGCTTCATAGCGGATCGATCAGATAGTGGGTCGCTTCATAGTGGATCCATCGGGTAGTAGATCGCGGTATGTGATCCACACCAATTATGTGTCCATTCAATCAATCGTTTCACACCCAAAATGGATCGGGATCAGTTTCTCGAGTCTTTGATCGAGCAACCATCCTCGAATAGCCGTCACTTCTAAGACCTCGCATGTTTAATAATGTTAACAATACACTTTTTCAGCCTGCTTCCAAGTCCACCTCTCTTTCATTGTCGCTTACATCCAGTAATCTGGATGATGCTAACCTCTCTAGTGATTTGTTCTTTGTAACTTGGTGATCCAATTACTTGATCGCGGATAATGATCGGTCAGTCGTCGATCCTTGACTATACTCCATATTGACCGTTAGGTAGACCATTCCGCATAGCTTCAACCGTCGATCTCTGTCACTCAGTCGTCTGATCCCATCCTTCGTGACAACGGGCCTATCTACGAGCGCGTTCCACTAATTAAAATTGATCTCGCCCTTAATGCGGTCAGCACGATCCCCAATTTCCATCAATTTTCCTCTTCGCTTTAACCCACTTGCGTAACACTAGCATATTGCGAAAAATAGCCAGCATCCGAGAAAAAACCAACACTTCTTTCTCTACCGTCGCGCAACTAACGCCATAAACGTACAATGTACATAGGGAAAGTGAAAGGCTGATAGGCCTCATCTTGTTTTAGCAATTACGGGATAATACTGCCTGCGTTCTATTATAAACCACGATAAATGGTATATCGATGTCAAAATTCTTCAAGATCGGCTCTGTGGCTACTTTATCCTTAAGTAAATTGAAGGCAATTATCATTTTCTCTTAACTCCCTATCCTTAAAGAATCATTTTTCCTTCTGTAATCGTGTCTAAATAGCGTTTGCACCCACTATCAAAGTCGTGCTCACGATCCGGTTCAGCATCCAGTATACACCCGGATACATCGCCAGAGCAGCTAATCTCGTAAACGTATTATTCGCGCCACGCACATAATACGAACGCATGGATGGATAGGTCTTCTTACATCTACTGTAGTAATTAGGACTTCCTCGGAAGGATTGCATTAATCTTAATGTCTGGGAAAACATTATGTTCAGCAACGATTTGAGCCTTTCGGATCAGCCTCCATACGCTCCAGTGATACCTGATAATTTGAACCTTCCACCAGACGACCATCGTAAAAACGTTTCAGCTACAGTGATCGACATATTTTACTGATCGAGACTTGTAACAGTCGCTTAACTTTTTAAGGGACGTCCGAGATGTGGCAGATATCGATATATCGACAACATACGATATTCGAAACACGACTGATAGTTTCAGATCTACTTCTGCTTCTCGTTCTTCAATACATACATTGAACGGGTGACGTCCGAGGAGCGATCCACCCGATCTACACCAATTATCAGGTATCCGTATAGAGCGTTGTCGATCAGGCGTTGATAAATGTTCACACCGTTCTTGAAATCATGAAGGAACTGTAGACAATCAGCTAAACCGAATGAATTAATATGGGTCGAGATAGGTCTCGCACGCTCCGTCATTTAAACCCTTTATAACGACTTCCATGTCCAAAGACCAATATCACATCGCTCAATAAATATCCTGTAATATTCTGCAGATAATTGACATGGCGTATAATCTATCTTTTCAGCAGCTAATCCGCCTGTATTCGATGCATAACCGATTTATCTATACCGTTATTCGTAATGATCACCACGAATAGTTAGGACATCGATGAAGTAGAAGGCCGGATGACTTTGGCTTATAACAATATCCGCTGATCAAATTGTCGAACTTCCCTGTAAGTTCCAGATCAACGGGCCGCAAATTTTAATCGATCTTTTTTACCCTTCCGACGTCTATATTGCAAACGCACCAAGCGCTGCCGAAAGAAGTGTGTTCCAATGCCTTGGGCAAATGGCGACTCCTCTAGATCATGTGAAACAATTTTTCGGTCCATACTCACAGGTACTCCAATTCGCCCACCTAAAATTTATCGATAGTCATTTCCACCATACAAGTACCACTATTGGTAAGACCTCCAAATGCTGATCTAACAAATTCTGCAAAAATTTTGCTTTCGCGGAAGATAATGATGTGGTGGATGGCTCTTCTTTCGTTCCCATCGTCGTCATTTGTCGTGTGTTCAGACTTCATGACCGTCCGATAGAATTGTGTTTGAAACTCACAGATCATGACTATAATATCGTCTCGCCGATGGCGGGGCCATTATCTAGCAGATCAGACGGCCCATAATTATTCCTATCGCCCACTTCTTCTACGACACCTCATTCACCTCTCGTGGTAGATCTCGTACTTCAATCCATGTTCGGGTACTTAAATTGCAATTATATTACTTGGTGTTATTATTGAATATTGGTGGTCCATAGTGGGGTGCCATTCGAATTATTCTTACCTAAAACATCGTGTACTGGCTTTCCTAGCCGTTATAGCAATTCAACCATTCCCGATTTTAAGTACACATTTTTTCTCCTTCTTTGGAGGGGAGCTAAGATATAAGCTGGTCCAAGAAACGAAGGCGATGAATCAGCGATCAGTCTCTTATTTCGGTGTATATTTTCTCGTTCCCTGGTAGCTTTAAACGCTAATGTTTGCCATTTCTTGTACGTACTCGAATCAACTGAAAGGTATCCTGGTGATCGGCGCGCCATGTCAGTTGCCATCCAGAAAGCCAATTACGGTCCGGAATTCATGCCTCTATCGAGATCATTAATTTTGGTATACGTAGCAGTACTTGATCTTTTGAAGCCACTCAGTCACGACCGGCTACCATGCCGTGTCTCGACGCAACCACTATCCATTTTTAAGGAGGCAATTCTCGATCTTTATCTCTTTTATATTACTAACAAAGATAGCTACAGATTCATCGAAAAGATTGTTCGCCTGGATTGTCGATCGGAATGGCGGTTTCCGACTTGTCAGACCACTAATGAACTTTGTCCATTTTGCATTAGCCAAATTCGGCTAGACTTGGTCCAAAACCGCCCGGGTCATGACGTTCATACCAAATATATCTTCTTGATCGACTTGATCGTCTACCCGCACATCAAAAAAGTTACACCATCGACCCGTTCGATGTGATCTCTATTCTGGCTTTTGTACAGTCATGAAGGCATTTTTCCGAATTATTCAACCTTTAATCTGGCTTTGTCGGTGCACATCCTACCTTACGAAAAGATGGTGTCGACGATTGATATTATACACTATTATCAAACGTTTGATGATCTATACATTTTTGATCTTGGTTCACTACTTTCGCTTGTTTTTAACATTTATCTGGTGCGTAATACCAATTTTTTCATGACCCGCCCAGCGCAAATTTCGAGTTCATCCGTACAGGCCATCGTACATTATTATCCGCTTCTAAAGCACAGCACATTATCGAGAAAAATGTATATTATCACGTATATTAGCGATCGGATCGATCCAATCGTCGACTTTTATATCATGTTACATATATAACAAATGCGAATACAAGGTATAAAATGCTCGGCTCGTACTAGATCCATCCGGGCACACTTTTTATTCTGTAAGTTTTACACCTTGGGCGGATACACTCCGGCGTACTTGGTGGTGAAATACTAATTCCAGATTAATTTGTAGGAATCCTTTAGAGTATACTTGCCACTGTCTTGCAATTCTACGCCAGAAGCGCACACGGAAATGCTTATATCTGGTGTATTACCCTTGCTACCATATTTCAAAAACATCAATCACCCTTAACATCCCCACTCGTCATGTATGGTCAATCCGTAATGGTTACACGCTCTTGATCGCTCACAGTGATCGCGTGCGTCAACTCAATACATAACTCTGTCGCATTTATCGATGTTGGTCCGACATCGCTTAATCAGGTATGGTTGGCAAACAAATGCGGTATTAATCCGCATACCGTTCCGATTTAACTAAATCGAAAAGCAACGACGACCTTTTTTTTGATCACCACCCGGATCTCTCTCAATTATCGAATCGACTTAAACGACACTAGAATTGAGGACACGGCCGATCGTGAATCGAACTTGTCCTATCCTGTTGACGCTAACACCTGGCAGATTATCCATCATATCATAAGCGACCGTCATTTAAATGAAAGTAAGTTGATTGTGTATATCGCGATCGTCTAGTGTCTCAAATACACGCTTTATTTCTTTACATCGAAGGTCAGATTTTTCTCTCTGATCGCACTTTATCTAGGATCGGCGAGGCATCGAGTCAGTATAAATGCTTAAAGAGTCTAATATGATCGCTTTCTAGCGTGATGATGTTGTCTGGTCAACGAAACACACCGTATCTTATTAATCGACTATAAAGTGGTCCAGGAGAAATTTACATGTACGAAAAATAGATCGGATGACTTGACTGTATCAATTCAAAGCCAGTCTTGTTGATTAATTGCCGAACACCAGAAAGTCACTTTCTGGCACTTATTTACACGGAACGCTGACATGAACTTGCTATTTCGACTTCGGGCTCGATCTTCGTCTCTGTCTCTTCCATTACAGCATGTCATTTTTCATTATTGAGACAATGCATTGTGAAATTGGTCCGGGATGCGATAGACCATCCGTGAACGCTACCAAAATCCGTCTTGAATATTTTTGACCTAAATCATCCACATTGCGATTGTTGGGGTCTTTTAAGTCTATTCGTCCAAAATACGAATTGACCGATTTCATCTCTATATCCAGTGTGTGAGCATATTAAAGTAGAACATTCTTGATGCTCTGGGTTGGATACATCGCTTTCAAGGGCTCGATTTCTCTTTTACTGTCATTTCTGTTCCATTCAAGCACTTAAATACTGCGGTTGGCCTTGGGTGGAGGATGTCGCATCTAATTCTGCGCCTACTATGTTTAATCGCCATTCCGACTTAAATTCTTTTACGCGATCGCGCAGTTTCCCTGACTCACTTGTAAAAAGCGACGTTCGATAAATCCTAAACGAAATTGATATTTGATCTCCGACTCATCCGAGGCGTACTGCGATGATACATTTCAATATATTTTTTGAGCATCTGCGATCGTCAACCCCAATGACTTTTGGCATTTGAATTACTCGTTAAACGGATATACCTGTCATATAACGCTTTAAATTCGTTCTTAAACTGATTTTTTTTGCAATCCAGTAGTTTCGTTACGTCGAACAACCCCGCGAGAAATCTTGCATCCCCTAGCAGTTAACTGATTCGATTGGTTTCATTTTATGATCTTGATGTTTTCGCTATAGTTGATATAGGGTCTTCAGATTTTAGATTAGCTTCTCCTTTACTATTTGTAGCACCAGTTGGCTTGATAACGACGTCTTGAGTGTCTTTGAATGATTTTTTCATCAGCAGGTCCAATTATCAATCTTCCAATATCACTTCAATTTTCCACGCACTTTTTTTCTATCGCTGCTCATACTGCCTCGCGAACGGTTCCCTAAGGTGCTCAACACCTCCTGAGATTGATGGAGGATCCTGCGGACATCCAACTCCAGGAGGATCTAAATCCTTTAGTCCAACTTAAATTTCGATTCACGCCGCTCGCGTCATTTGGGTATCGTTATGACGTATGGCTCTGCTGATACCAGAGCTCGAATGACATGGTTTTGTTCTATTATTTATTTAAAAACAATAAACCTGGGTATGGCGTTAAATTGTTTATTTTGTTTTTACCGGCTCCTGAACGTCGAGCTTAGTTAATTCTTGATCCCTGGAAACAACACATTTATCGGTTTTACCAACCCCCTTCACCTTCAGTTATTACGAAACTCAATATAAAACTAAATGCAATGCCTTTTGTTTGAAGAATGTATTCCGAGCGTCTCCATAAAACACCTGACGTATCGCCTTTCCTCACTTAGAAAATCAGCTTTCGTTATATCGAATTCCCACTATGCCCATCTACGACCCTACCTTTTTACTCTCAACAGTGAGTGTATAAGCCGGAAGATTCAGCCCACACCACAACGATGGTGCCTCCTCTCCTTCCCACCCCAATGCCATCGACTCCGTCATGCTAAGCAACGATAATAGATTGCGGGATCTAGACAACAATGCGAGCAATGTGGACGATATGTACAGCAAACTACGTACGAAAAGAGTCCGCCTCCAAATCGATGTTTGGCAATGCTTCACCACCGCCAGTCAACCGCAGAATAGCAAATCGAACATACACAAGCATTGAAAGACCCTGAACTACTACCACAAGATTAGCGAGATGGTAAAGATATACCTCAACAAACGCGGACCTATCCGGAAGCTGATAAATGGCACGGGAGACGTCGATCACCAAGATGAGTATAACCGGAACCAGGATTTGACGCGCCAGACATGAACTTTTTACTACTAAATGCCAATTTTTAGCCAGCATACTTCAATCAATCAGTTCACAGAGCCTGCAGGCATTAAGGCGGCCAAGGCCAAGTTTGACAGTAGATTATTTTTTTCAATATACGCTACCGGAACTGTATTTCGGCGCGTTGCAGATGTGCATTTCATCGAGGCCATCCGTTTGCTGCGAACTAACGACCAAATACTCTCAAATTACAAGCAGGTGGGATCAGCGATTCGCTAAAGTTGCCACGCCAAGCTCTTAACAAGGGTCAATAAGCGTTTGGCTGGCGATAGGATTTGCCTGACGATCTATGGCTAGACCAACATCATAAACGATTCTGTCATCAACTATATGTCCATTGTGCCTACCTGCAGTCTGTTCCTGAAATAAGTGTGGGCTTATTAGCAGACACACGACTACGAGTTTATCGCCGACGCCACCACTCGCGTAATCTGCCGCCATAACTTGATGACATTTGCTGGAGCCGTGACTGATAACACCAGCGCTTACAATACCTTGGAAATCCCTGCGGTAAAAGTTTCTATATATGTACTATCAGGGATTCATTGCGCTTGGTGTACGCCTTTATAGTAAAGACTTATCTGGAGCCACCAAGATCGCGCAAAGTGGTATCAGGGAGGCACCCATCCTGATGGGTACCTGTTTGAGATCCTGAATGACTTCGTGGAAAATTGCAAAAATTACGTCATGTTTATCCACTACCATTGCATCGTGATCGCCCAACTTTACGATCTGCAAAACCTATAAAAGTGCTACTATGCTTCACAGAGCGTTACAAGCCCGTTGAAGAACGTTTCAGGCAATGGAAAAGACTTTCCTTGTGTCATCACTACACGTGTACGCGCTCGTCTCTGGGCGCAATTTTATCCGGGAACATAAAGTTAAGACTCACAGCGAGCCTAGGTGCGCACCACCACCGTCACTGATGAGCGCTGTACCGAAAAGCTGGAATAAATGCAGGCGATTATTCGCCCAATAGATCAACCCATCGTCAAGTAGTGGTCGGACAAGACCCCAATCAACACAGAGGTTTTGCCCGACTTCTCAATCTGCAAAAGAAATTTAAATCGTTCCGCAAAGACAATGTCGTAATCACGGAGAAACGAGATTACCTTATTCAGATTGCCAAACAGCGCACCAATTTGTATGTATGGTGTGGCGCACGGAGTGTCTTATCTGCCGACCCGGCTTTTCTTGGTGGGTGCATGCCCACCCCAATGGTTTTAGTTTTGACAACGCGCTGGTCGACACACCAATTGAACAATTAGCAGCCTGTTGGCGATGCCCGTAGAAGGAAAGTTAACTTGAAATAATCAAATTATATATTGCAGCATCAAATGAAAAGTCCTAAGATTTACTTCGATTTCAGTTCCTTGACCAGCGTAAAATGTACTCAATTGGATTAATGGTTGATCGATATTGAGACTATTTAAAACTCTAACAAGTCGCCATTAATTATTCGAGCATGGCCGCCTTGACTGCTGCTCTTGAGCGCAATCTTCACAAATGAGTTTTACCCATTAGAAGCTCACACACAGCTTAGCCTCTGATACCGTCAGAACGACTTACGTTCCTTAAGTCGAACCATGGATCTTTCTAAATATCACCAAAAGTTAACAGTGACACCCAGAGAAACATCGATAAATTTGAGGCAGCGTAGGCCATTAGACAGAGTATCGACCCCATTCAATTTGAAGCAATGACACAACTAGGCTTTTATGTTGGAACGAAAAACCTACTGTATCTTCAGAAAGGTCAATTTTTGCTACCACAGACAGATACTACGAACAATGTTGCGAACCACTGATGGCTACGCAATATTGTCAGTAGTATGTGACCATAAACGGTCTTCGACAATTAAAGACCAGCGGCTACTCTCCTCTGTATACCATTGAACGCAGTGCGATTGCACTTTCGCAATTTCGATCTCGACACCCTCTCTGCACGCCTCATTGATAGCGGCCCTTCTGAAAAGCAGGAGACATCGCTTCCGATATTGATGTCTTTAGTTAGGGACAACATTATCGGACATACAAAAACATGGCGGATCGAATGTCGAATATTGATACGGATACAGGGGCTTGTATTCAACTGATGCTTGTCCGACCACGAACATTATCAAGGAGGCTGCGACTTTTCTTCACAATGTGTCAACCACTCGCCGGATGTCTCTCACACCAAACATCCTACCGACCTCGGTGGACGAGTGGAAAAGCACTGGCACCGAGACCGGGAGGCTCGTAAATCTATACCCGCGAAGTGGTGGTACGATTCCACATTGCCGGAGAGTGGCTAGCAAAGACGGATATAGTGGGTCGTACGCGTACCCGAATATACCCAAAACTTCTATTCTCTTTACATCGAACAACATGTGCTACAGGGACCACGCTGATACTGAGGAACCTGATCATCTCAGGACAATATTCTGGGCGTAGGTGCTCTGCTGTCCGAGATATAGTGTTGTCAAGTCTATATTATAATTGTCGCCGCAATTACTTAGTTGCCTCGTGACATGAGAGAGTGAGTCGTTCGCGTACATGTGTATATCCCACCTTTTCACTTCAGTGTCCATCTTCATGCTCTTTTAGGGCAGGTCAAGAAGTAAAGAATTTTTCCAGTTTGCCTGTCGGTCGAGCCCATTAAGCTTCACTGGACCGGTGTGAGCGTCCCGATCTTAATTGTCATAAAGCCCTCTTCTGAACTTTTCGTTCAAGTCTCTCGAACGACGGATGCAGTTGGACAAACACCAGTCTTGTAACGGGGTTGCACGTCGACTGATAGTCGTCAATAGGTGTGGTACAC